>JANIIK010000365.1:0-10000 GCA_027704905.1 Muraenolepis orangiensis
AACACACACACACACACAACTCTATCTACGAACACACACCTCCCAACCGACACACACACCTCTTTCTACCAACACACACACACTGACACACACACTGACACACACACACACACTCATACACACCAACATACACACCTCCCCACCGACACACCTCCTCAGCGACACACACACCACTCCACATACACACACTCTATTAACACACACACTGTCCCACCATCATAAACACCGACAGCACAGCCCTCCTCTCAGCCACGAGGTCTAGATTGATTCATTCATGAAATCCCGTTCATATCTAATGCATTGTGATTACATACAGCGACAAGGAAGAGACCAATGCCCACCCTGGTAATCTAATCACGTTTCATCACACAGGACATGAAACCTGGATTAATCAATCCTGATTGTTTAGTGTGATCCAACACTTCTCATTCCTCATTCACTGTTCCGGGGGAAAGGAATTATCTTTTTGTTTTTCTCTTCTTTGCATGATTTAAGAATCCAATAAAAGCATATTATCCGTACTTCAGTTTCCCAGCATTTTCACGTTTTGCTTTTCTTTTGGCGTCTATCTAAAAGTGAGATGAAGTATGATGATGTATGACCAAGCACACGTGTGTTACAGGGCTGTGTTACAGGGCTGTGTTACAGGGCTGTGTTACAGGGCTGTGTTACACGGCTGTGTTACAGGGCTGTGTTACAGGGCCGTGTTACAGGGCTGTGTTACAGGGCTGTGTTACAGGTCTTTGTTACAGGGCTGTGTTACAGGGCTGTGTTACAGGGCTGTGTTACATGGCTGTGTTACAGGGCTGTGTTACACGGATGTGTTACAGGGCTGTGTTACAGGGCTGTGTTACAGGGCTGTGTTACAGGGCCGTGTTACATGGCTGTGTTACACGGCTGTGATATAGGGCCATGTTACAGGGCTGTGTTACAGGGCTGTGTTACAGGGCCGTGTTACATGGCTGTGTTACAGGGCCGTGTTACAGGGCTGTGTTACAGGGCTGTGTTACAGGGCCGTGTTACATGGCTGTGTTACACGGCTGTGATATAGGGCCGTGTTACAGGGCTGTGTGACAGGGTCGTGTTACAGGGCTGTGTTACATGGCTGTGTTACAGGGCCGTGTTACAGGGCCGTGTTACAGGGCTGTGTTACAGGGCTGTGTTACATGGCTGTGTTACAGGGCTGATAAACGACAGTCACCTTGGCTCCTCCTACAGTAAACATGAGGCCAGGCGGCCTCCTTCTTCCTCCACCCAAACTCAACAACAAACTCCCTGACTAATTACTATGAGATCGGTCCTGAGACAAGAACAACATCTGACAGCCTCATCCATTATTAAAACTCCCTGACTTCAGTGTTTCCCCTGAAGTTGGACGAGCGCCGGTGCTTTGCGCTCGGTGCTCTGTGCCAGCAGCGCTGGGCGCCCACTCAGGTGCCAAGGAACTACCAGCATCCACTACACACAAGACTAATGCTCCCCCACCCGGTGGATCTAAGGGTGGAGGAGAAGTGGAGCAGGGGGTAGAAAGGGGGACACGGCGGCTGGTCCTCCTCGTATGTCATTATACGCCCTCCTCTCTTTGGGGATGGGTGGATGAGTGGGTGTGGGGGTGGGTGGGTGGATGTGCAGATGGGTGTGGGGTTGGGTGGATGAGTGGGTGTGGGGGTGGGTGGGTGGGTGTTTGGGTTGGGAAGGTGGAGGTCTGAACAAAAGCCAAAGGATAAGCTAAGAGAAGAAGATGGAAGATGCTGGGAACTCAAAAAGTGAAGAAATTCAAAAGGTAAAGCTTTTTCCTTCCTTTTGGGATGACCTCAGCATTATTTAATTCTAATGTGTGCTGCTTTGCTATCAGGCGCCTCCTTATTAGATCTGGGCTGCGTGGCGTGGGTGGACCGGCCCCGGTTCCTCCTCCCGGAGCCGTTTGTCAGAGCGATAGCATCGAGGAGGTCTTTCCTGGAGCCTGCTTCCTAACTCTCCTGTTCCCCTCTATCTCCTCCTCTACATCTCCCTGGGAATTATTCTGTATGGTCCGGTCTGTTTGTTTTCCTTATCGCTGGCTGAGGTCACAACCGAGTTAGGCCAAAGGGACCTCCCTCAGGTTTAGATGGTTTAGTTTTGCAACTTCCTGGAAACGTAGTAAAATGGACGGTGTGTTACTGGAAAGGAGTGACGGTTCTGACCCTAGAGCCTCATGGTGGTAAAGGGTTCTATTGGACATGTTTTAAAACTTCCAATTTAACCGCTTTACATTATATATATATATTATATTACCATGCACTTTACTGTAACATTTGCACTGTGGTTAGATGCCAAGTTATTTTTGCTGTACTGTACTTGTGCTGTGCAATGACAATACATTTAAATCTATTTTAATCTAATCTATAAATGCTACATTGTGATTAAAATGGAGAGAGAGAGAGAGTCTAATAGTTTGAAATGTAATTATTTATTAAAAGGTCCGGATTGTTTGCTCCATACTCCATACAGCATTCTGACGACTTCCATCTGACAGTGTGTGTGTGTGTGTGTGTGTGTGTGTGTGTGTGTGTGTGTGTGTGTGTGTGTGTGTGTGTGTGTGTGTGTGTGTGTGTGTGTGTGTGTGTGTGCAGCTCCTCTGACAGAAGGAAGCGTTTTAATGATCTAAACAGACACATTAGGGCTGCAGAGTATGTTTTGGGGATCTGGGCCTCATCACTTTAGGTTTACACATTTCATATTTCACATTTCATACGGAACTAATGTGGGGGTTGGAAACCCAGGCTGTCAAGGGTCCACACTAATCACCATCCGGGCCCCAGAAGGTCCCGTGACGCGTAGGCCATGTTTCAAACCCCAAATGATCCACACAATATCCACCATCTGAGCTTCAGTGTTTAATGTTAAAGACCTTCTAAGAGCAAACCTCAGGGCTCCTTTTCACAGTTTCCCCTCAGAGTCCGTTCAGAGGGATGGGTTTAAATGAAGTGGCAGTGCATTATTAATGCATGCAGGGCCTTTAAATAAAGTTAGAATTTTAATAAATAGGTATTAGAACTTTAACTGATATTGTAGGAGCCGCATTTAAGTTTTTTATATTTTGAATAATTTATTGATTTTACCCTTTTTTGTTGGAATCCTGAGTGCGCCCTCTATAGGTGGTGAAGGTGCAACCCTTTAAATGGCTGCCAGGCGCGCATGACGAGGAGAAGGCGGGACGCAAATACCGTCATTGACCTCGGTTCTCGGTCGCTGAACCACGCTCCGTTTGGGCCTATGCATCCTTTATTTGCTGAATGTAATAACTTGGACTTTGAAATTGCAACGACATCCTTATTTTGTATTATCTTTTTTCTTTGCAATAAAACCGGCATCATTGGACAGTCAAACTCACGCGTTGGATTATTGGCAAGAACTGCGAGTCTGACACTGCTTCTACCGCTTTCTCCATTGTGGTCAAATCCAGTAAGAACGTAGGAACTTAGGATTTATGGGTTAAAGGAAAAACTCAGCTGTTTTTACCACTACAACACGTCAATGACGTTGCTTGGATTTACCCGAGGATATTCACGCAAGCCGGACACAGGAATGTCGGCCTAACGCGTGGTGAACTTCAAACAAAGAAACGCTTCAACGGAGGTATGTGCTCGAAGAGATCATTCTTTTGATGGATTTTTCGTTGGCAAACAATATTGGAATAATTAAGGAACAAGTTTCATGGAATATTTTTGCGTTAAGGAACTGTGATATTTGTTTTATGGAAGTTAATGCCGAAGCGGCCAAGCAATTGAATGAGTGGATTCACGGCCTACTTTGAGTGTATGAAACCGGAAGATACTTTTTGAAGATACTTCTTGGAAATTATATGAACTGTTTTGAACCTTTTTGAACACTTTGGAATTAAGAGACAGAAGAGAAATATTTTTCGTTGTTTTGGGAAGTTTATTTTGAGAACAATGTTGTCTAGTAACGACGCGGCCGAAGTGACTGTTCTAAACATGAGTGAGCAGGCCGCGCGTTTGCGCGCAGCTAGATCAGGACAATTGTCTCATGTAACAAGGAGAATGAATATTGTGAATACTTTGATGATGAGTGAAGAATCCCTCGACGAAGTAAAAGGAAACATGGTTAAGTTTTATGAAATACTTGAAGAGTTTCACAATTCGAATTCATTTTATGTTCATGAGTGCTTGGATGAGGAATCACGCAAAGATGATGACGAGAAGTGGTGTAAACCGCGATTAGCGCAAATAAGTGCTTTTATTGCAAATGTGGATAAATGGCTTTCACGAATAGAAAACCCTCATGGTCTTAGCTTAGGTGCAGTTACGTCTTCCGCTGAACAAACGGAAGAGCCAGAGTCTCTGGCTGAATCTGTTGATCGAGGAAATGATGAACGTAATGTCGACACGAACACGGATGCAAACGATGATGACACCAATGCACACGTTGATAACACCGATGCGCTATCAGTTGTGTCCAAAAGGTCATCTAGAGCGTCTTCATCATTGCGTATCGATGCAGAAGCAGACCGACTAGCTTTAGTTGCCAGAGTTGCGAAATTGAAGGAGAAACATGCAATAGAAGCACAGGAGGAAACGTTAAGGAAAAAGAGAGAAATGTTGGATTTGGACACAGAAATTGAAGCAGCTTCTGTAAAAATCAACTATCTAAAAGAAGCTGAAATGAATATGTCTAACCCCAAGCAATCTAACACTGCTGTATCTAACCCTGTGTCTTCTGTTAAAATGTCAGTATTAGGTGCTGAAGCAGCTCAGACCACGTTTGATGCATCAACAGCTATGCAGGCGCACCTGGAGAAAAGGCCAGACTATTCGCTTCCTCTTTATGATAGCACTGCTCCAGCAGTCAGGACTAAGACAGGTGCCAATGTACAATTTCCCCTGCCTGCTTTAGCTACAGATAGGCAGGACAGCAAGCCTGTTTTCCTTCCCAGGGTCAGTGGTGATATTATGCCACGACAGTTACACACCTCATCATATAGCTTTCCCTCTGCTCTACATAGGCCTACCTCATCACATAGGCATTCATCTTCCATTCCCCCTGTCATTTCCCAGTCATATGCTAGCTCAGATCAAGCCACTCGTTCCACTGTGACACACAAGCAAATTCCCTCTTCAACCAGCTCATCGCAGGAAACTCACATGATCAAAGTTTTGGAGAATCAAAATGAATTAACCAGGATGCTCCTGAAACAGCAACTTTTGACTACACTGCCTCAAGGAAATATCCCACTATTTGACGGACAAGTTCTAGAGTACAAGTCATTCATTCACTCATTTGAAAACATGATTGAACAGAAAACGGATAACAATAGAGACAGGTTACAATTTCTTATTCAGTACACTAAGGGCCAAGCGCAGAGACTCGTCAAAAGTTGTGAGTACATGTTCCCCGACAGAGGCTATCAGAAAGCAAAGCAGTTACTGAAGGAAAACTTTGGAAATGAATACAAGATATCATGTGCATACATGGAAAAAGTCTTATCCTGGACTCAAATGAAATCTGAAGATTCCAAAATGCTGCAGGATTATGCTTTGTTTCTCAGGAGCTGCTGCAACGCTATGGAGGAAATGGAGTACATGCAGGAACTGGACACCATGTCCAACATGAGAAGCATTGCCCTCAAGTTGCCCTTCAAGCTCAAGGAGAAATGGCGTAACAAGGCTCATGAGCTACAAGAGCGACACCAGCGTAGGGTAACGATTTCAGATCTTGTCTCTTTTATTGAAAAGCAAGCCCGTATAGCAGCTGATCCAGTTTTCGGTGACCTTCAAGATCAGTCAACCAGTAGAGCTAAGGTTAGATCCCCTACTCTGTCACAGCTTTCAAAGTCATCTGGCAGTAGTTATGCCACTAGTATTGCTCTTGCCCAAAAAGAGACGAAGCCTGAACCCTCTTGCCCCCTCTGTAGCTCAAAGCACACATTGGACTTGTGCAAAGACTTCTCAAAGAAAATGCATAGAGACAAGATCAGTTTCTTAAAGACCAAGGGCATCTGCTTTGGATGTCTCTCCGCAGGCCACATTAGTAAAGACTGCAAAAAGCGACTAACATGTAAAGTTTGCAAGAAAACTCACCCAAGCGTCTTGCATATTGAGATTAGAGACGGCACAGCTCAAGAAGCAGAAAAACCCTCTGGTGTTATAGGCAGTGCATCAGCAGAGTTATGTGGTCATATAGGGGCCGGGGACCAAGAGTGCGCACTTTCCATCGTCCCAGTTAAGGTTAAGGCAGCAAAGGGCAGTCAAATCTTACAAGTGTATGCGCTCCTGGATCCAGGGTCTTCTGCCACCTTTTGCTCAGAGGAGCTCATGACACGTCTCAATCTCAAAGGAAGGAGAACACAAATTCTTCTACGAACAATGAACCAAGAAAATTCAGTTCCCACTCATGTTGTCTCAGGAATCGAAGTTTCAGCATTGGACAGCGACAACTTCTCACCTCTTCCTGACACTTTCACTCAGAAGGAAATGCCAGTAACCACTAACAACGTCCCAAGGCAGAGTGACTTAGCGCAATGGGCGTATTTAAGTGAAGTCAAAATCCCCTCTATTAGTGCAAAGGTAGAGTTGTTAATTGGAACAAATGCTCCAACCCTGATAGAGCCGTGGGAGGTTGTTAATAGCCAAAGTGGGGGCCCTTATGCAGCTAAAACACTATTGGGGTGGGTTGTAAATGGGCCACTTAGATGTGGAACTGGCAATGCAAGGAGTGTTACTGTGAATAGGATTTCAGTGGCAAGGCTAGAAGAGCTTATGATCTCACAGTATAATCAGGATTTTTGTGAAGTTGCCTCTGAGGAGAGAACTGAAATTTCCATTGAGGACAAAGGATTTCTGAAAATGGCCAACAAGGCAGTTCTGAATGATGGACATTACAATCTGAAATTGCCCTTCAGAAAAGTTGATGTCTGTTTGCCAAACAATCGCCAAATTGCAGAACAGCGCCTCCAGAGCCTAAAAAGAAAAATGAACAAGGATGAGCAATATAAACGGGAATATATTGCATTTTTCAAAGACATCTTTGAGAGTAATTATGCAGAGGAGGTCCCACAGGAAGAACTCGCACAGTCAACAGGAAAAGTATGGTACTTGCCCCACCATGGGGTGTACCACCCTAAAAAGAAAAAGCTTAGGGTGGTCTTTGATTGTGCTGCCTCTTACCAGGGTGTATCCCTTAACACCGAACTGCTGCAGGGACCTGACCTGACAAATTCCCTCATTGGAGTCATCATCAGATTTCGCAAGGAGCCTGTTGGAATCATAGCCGACATCAAGTCAATGTTCCATCAGGTAAGAGTAGCTAGATCTGATGTAAATTACTTGCGATTCCTATGGTGGCCCCAAGGTGATACCAGTCAAGCACCCAAGGAACACCGTATGCTTGTACACATATTTGGTGCAGTGTCCTCCCCAAGCATTGCAAGCTTTGCGTTAAGAAAAACTGCCGCTGACAATGTGAGTTGTTTTCCCCCTCAAGTAGCTGACACAATCCGGCACAACTTTTATGTTGACGACTGTGCCAAGTCTGTGGCCAAGGAATCGGATGCCATCCAGCTGGTGAAAGATCTCACTGCACTATGCAGTAAAGGTGGGTTTCAACTCACTCAGTGGGTCAGCAATAGCAGAGCAGTTTTAGCATCAATCCCTAAGGAACACCGGGCAAAGGAAATCAAAACACTGGATCTCGACAAAGACAGTTTGCCCATTGAAAGAGCACTAGGACTGCAGTGGTGCGTGGACTCTGACAAATTCCAATTCGACATCAATCTGAAGCAAAAGCCACACACCCGCAGAGGCATACTCTCAGTTGTTAGTTCCATCTTTGATCCACTGGGCCTTCTTGCTCCTCTCATTCTCCCAGCTAAGCAGTTGTTACAGGAGCTCTGCCAGCGAGGCTTCGGATGGGACGAGCCTTTGCCCAAGTCAGTGTCTGAAAGGTGGGTGGAATGGACCAACAGCCTGGATAAGATCAAAGGCTTCAGTGTGCCACGCTGTTTGAAACCAAAGGGCTATGGAATGACGAGCCGTGCCGAGCTGCATCACTTTGCCGACGCCAGTGAAAGTGGCTATGGTTCTGTCAGCTACCTCAGACAGTTGAACAAGCAGGGAGTCATTCATGTCACTTTGGTCCTAGGAAAGTCCAGAGTTCTTCCCCTTAAGAACATCACAGTGCCACGACTGGAGCTGGCAGCCGCAGCATTGTTGGTGAAGGTAGACAGAATGTTGAGAAGAGAGGTACACCTTGACCTAAAGCCTTCATTTTTTTGGACTGATAGCCAAACGGTGCTCAAGTACATTGCAAATGACCAAGCCAGGTATAAGACCTATGTAGCCAATAGGGTCTCACTGATTCGGGAAAATACAGACCTGTCCCAATGGAGATACGTCAGCAGCAAGGACAATCCTGCTGATGATTCATCAAGAGGATTGAATGCACGAAGATTCATGGAGCAAAAGAGATGGACACATGCCCCTGAATTCTTATGGAACCCAAAGGAAAGTTGGCCAGTGGAGGTAGTATTGGGCTCAGTGTCACAGGACGATCCAGAGGTCAGGAAAAGTGCTACTGTATTGGCAGCAGTAGTGAGCCCTGTGACACCCACAGACCAGCTTATTTGGTTCTTTTCAGACTGGAAGAGACTACTTAAAGCAGTGGCATGGTACCTCAGACTGAAAAGGATGTTGATGCTGATTGTGAAAAGAGGAAAGGAGCAGCCCTCATCTCAAATCAGCACCCGCTCAAGCACGAAAAAGGTGAGGATGAAAAATGAAGATTTCAGGATTTGCCTTGGTGGACAGCTTCTCACTGTTGAAGATCTGGCAGAGGCAGAAAGGTCAGTCGTCACATACACCCAAAGACAAGCATTTAGTGCTGAAATTGCAACACTGGAAATGACCCCGCCTAGAGTGCACAAGGGCAGTAGGATCTGTAGGCTCGATCCTGTCCTAGACGAGGGCATTTTGAGAGTAGGTGGCCGACTGCGCAAATCTGCAATGCCTGAGGAAACCAAACATCCTTGCATCTTGCCCAAAGACTCACACATCTCGATACTGCTCTTAAGAAACATCCATGAACGCTGTGGCCATAACGGCAGAAACTACATGCTATCAGAGCTCCGGAAAAAGTACTGGATTGTAAAAGGCAACTCGGTGGCAAGGAAGGTGCTCTCAAAGTGTGTCTTGTGTCGGCGTTCAAGGGGCAAAGCAAGTGAACAGAAGATGGCGGATTTGCCGTTAGAAAGAATCCTACCTGACCTCCCTCCATTTACCAATGTCGGGCTGGACTACTTTGGCCCATTTGAGGTGAAACGAGGCAGAACCACCATCAAGAGGTATGGAGTTATTTTGACATGCATGTCCAGTCGGGCTATTCATTTGGAAGTTGCTTTTACACTTGACACAGACTCATGCATTCATGCTTTGAGGAGATTTGTCTGCAGGAGGGGCCAAGTGAAGCACATCAGGTCTGATAATGGAACGAACCTGGTGGGGGCGCATGGAGAGCTCAAGAAGGCCCTGATGTCACTAAATGAGAGGAAAATCCAAGATGCCTTGCTTCCAGATGGAATTGAGTGGAGTTTTAATCCCCCATCAGCATCACACCATGGCGGAGTCTGGGAAAGGATGATAAGATCTGTCCGCCAGGTGCTGAACGCCACTCTCCATCAACAGTCCATCGATGATGAAGGCCTCCAAACTCTGTTTTGCGAGGTGGAGGCAATCCTGAACAATCGTCCCCTCTCCACAGTGTCCTCAGACCCAAATGACCTAGAGCCGCTGACCCCAAACCACATCCTACTCTTGAAAGCCAAGCCAATCCTACCCCCTGGAACCTTTTTGAAGTCCGACATCTATGCCAGACGTCGCTGGAAACAGGTCCAGTACATGGCCGATCTGTTCTGGCAAAGGTGGACCAAAGAATATCTTCTGCTGCTGCAGGAGAGGCAGAAATGGACTTCACTAAAGAGGAACCTGAGTGTCGGAGACATTGTCTT
>JANIIK010000365.1:17500-30000 GCA_027704905.1 Muraenolepis orangiensis
GGCATGTGTGTGTATGTGTGTGTGTGTGTGCATGTGTGTGTGTGTGTGTGTGTGCCTATGCGTGTGTTTGTGTGTGTGTGTGTGTGTGTGTGCGTGTGCGGTCGCCACTTCTCCCCTGTCTCTCCTGTCGTTTGCGTTACGTAAAGTAGAGTTGACATACAGTTTGTGGGTGGAGCTTCACACCGTGATGGCGGGCCAGAGCTCAGTCTCACATCACCTGATCGGAGGACGGGGATTCATCAAGGATCATCTGAGGTCTAATGAGCCAGAGAGGGGTGTGTGTGTGTGTGTGTGTGTGTGTGTGTGTGTGTGTGTGTGTGTGTGTGTGTGTGTGTGGGTAGGAAGTCTCTTGATGCGTCGGGGGGGCTTTGGTTCTTCATCTCTGGGGCCCTCAACACTCAACTGCATGATCTAGGGAGCTATTGGTGTCCCAAGGGAGACATTTTATATTTGGGGGGAGGGGTGTTTGAAGCTGCTGTGTCGCATGTGAAAAGGTTTGGACGTCGGTTTGAATCCCATACGTGCTGGAACCCTTGAGCCTATCACAGAGGCCACATTAGAACACCGATAACTAGAGAAACAGAGGGGGCATGGCAATGAGGAGGCTTCAAACAGAAGGCTGTGTGTTTTGGAACCGATGAGAGAGAGAGAGAGAGAGAGAGAGAGAGAGAGAGAGAGGGTGGGCTGGACGTCCAGTCTACAGCCTCCTCTGACCCGCATGTGCGTTCCCACTGACAGGTGAATCAGTGTGTGTGTGGCGGTCCAGTTCCTCGCCCCCTTATTCACTCTGACAAGCGGGCGGGCGGCGCTGACCTGGCCGACGCCCCCTGGCTGTCACTCACACCTCCCCCCTCTCCCCCCCCTCCCCCTCCGATTAGCATTCCAACGCACGCAAGACAAACAAACGACAGACAACCTCCCTCCTTCCTCAACCCTGGATGACCTGCTGATACCCGCCTGGCTTCATCACAAAGAACAAGATGAGGAGGAGGAGGTTAAAGTGTGTGTGTGTGTGTGTATCTACCTGTGTGTGTGGTGTGTGTGTGTGTGTGTGTGTGTGTGTGTGTGTGTGTGTGTGTGTGTGTGTGTGTGTGTGTGGTGTGTGTGTGTGTGTATACACCTGTGTGTGTGTGTTCACCGACACCTGCCCCATGGCTGGGTGTGAGCACAGCGGGGTTCCTCACAGATCAGCAGTGGGGGCGTGTCTTCAAAGCCGCTGTCTAAATGTTTCATCTGATCATTAAACGCTGACAGGCAGCGCGGAGCAGGACCCACTTCATTAGACATGTTAGCGCTAAGCTAAGCTGCTTCCCCCTTGCAAGCACACCTGCTGTGGCCCCGGGGCCCACATGCAGAAAACACATCAAGTGATAAGGAGGGAGGAGGAGGAGGAGGAGGAGGAGGAGGAGGAAGGGGCCACACAATCAATGAGGAGGGGCAGAGGCAAGACTCTGAGGCTAAGACACCCAGGTGACCTACAACAGGGTCCATGGTAAAGTGTGTGAGGCAGAACCTCCCTGAGCGCGTGAGGAAGACGAGGGGGCAGAGAGCATGTGAACCGCCGTCCAGGACGAAGCTCAGAGAGAGAGAGATGTGTGCACCGAGCGGCGAGGATCAATTGACCGTTGATTATCTCCCCGGGCTATTATATAATTATCTCCCCAGGATATTTCCTTCGTGAGGTCGCACGGCGCCGGGGAATCAGCGCTGACCTTTTGTGCGTGCACCTGCAACACTCACACACAGACTTACACACACTCTCACACACACACACACACACACACACACACACACACACACACACACACACACACACACACACACACACACACACACACACACACACACACACACACACACACACACACACACACACACACAGGTGTTAAAGTACCTGAGGAGATGCTCGGACTTTGCTGACATCAGCAGTTTGCTTCCGCACATCCATCTGCTTTCCATGTATCTATCAATCATATTCATCCATCCAACTATATCTAGCTATGAATCTATATATCTATCTATCTATCTACTGTATCTATCTATATATATACATATCTATCTATCTATATACCTACTGTATATATATCTATATATATCTGTCTATATATCTATATATCTACTGTATATATATATATATATATATATATATATGTATCTGTCTGTCTGTCTATCCATTTATCCACCTGTCTGTCTGGCAGTCTATCTATATACTGTATATGTCTATTTATCAGTCTGTCTATCTATCTATCTATCTATATACTGTATATGTCTATGTATCAGTCTGTCTGTCTATCTATCTATCTTTCTATCTATCTATCTATCTATATATCTATCAGGATAATGTCTGACCTACTGTACTGTACTATCATAACTTTGTCATAAACATTACACTTTCATACATGCTGGACTTTCTGGACTCATCATAGTTACTGCAATGTATTGATGATGATGATGCACTACTGGCACTTTAAATCCTTTTAAATATTTTTGCACAATTCAACACATGCACATATCATCCATCAGTCACTTAGTTCTATTTGTGTTTATTTTTATTGTATATATATTATTTTTATGGTTTTGTTTTGGGGATTCATACTGCGGGAGGGAATGGGGAGTAAGCATTCCAATGTACTTGTTGCAAATGGCCAATAGATCTCTTGTATCTTGTGTGTTTGTTGGTGAGAGACGGTGGGTCTGTGATTCCAGACTCTTTGTGGGGGGAGAGACAGATGGTTGACAGAGAGGATCACATGGTGTCTGTGGTGGATGCTGCTGCCACTGAGAGAGGAGCGTCTTCCTCTCTGAGCTGATGGAGAGAGCTTCATTAGCTCTGTCCAATGGAACACCCGCTACAGTTTGCTCATGGTCCCACACTTAACATTAAAGAGGTTGTTTAGTTAAGAGAGAGAGAGAGAGAGAGAGAGAGAGAGAGAGAGAGAGAGAGAGAGGAGATAACAGAATGCAAAGATGTATTACTTCCTGGAAGTAGTTTGGAGTGATGTTTGTGTTATGCACTGTGGGCGGTCGAGTGTGAGCCACACACACACACACACACACACACACACACACACACACACACACACACACGCACCCATGCGTAACAGCGATATGGGGACGGCGGGAGGGGGGGAGGCGGGGGGAGGCGCAGCTGACTGATGGCGTGTGGCCTTACCTTTTTGTGATGACACGGTGGTATCTGTAGATGAGAGAACACAGGGAGGGAGAGAGAGAGAGAGAGGAGTGAGTTAGGGAGAGCTGACATACAAGCTGTCTGGAGCAGACGGGTAAGGACGCAGCCTGGTGACAGACACAAGAGGGGAGGTGGGAGGCTCTGATCTCACCCCCCCACAGGGGGTGAGAGAGGAATAAGGGGAGAGGAATGACATTGGAGTATGGCGCCGTACGAGATGGCTGCCGTGTCGCGAGCTCCCGCACGACGACGCAGTATCAATCATAAAAGACATTGCCCACCCCAGCCACGAACTGTACTCACTGTTACCGTCAGGCAGGCGATACCGCAGTATCAAGTGCCGTACAAATAGGCTTAGAGATAGCTTCCACAGTCAGGCCATCAGGCTGCTGAACAAGGGCGTATAGCATATAACAATGTATATTTGATTACATTGATTTATATATACATATTGCTCTTTTCTGTGCTGATATTTTGCATTTTATAAATTGCATTTTAATTTTTAATTTTAATTTTAATTTTTAACTTTATTCTATTTTCATTCTATTTTTATCTATTTTTATCTTATTTTATAACTGCTGTCTGTCGTCGGGTATTGCACACAAGATTTTCACATCACTGCTTTATACTTGTGTAAACTGTGAAGTGACAATAAACTTGACTTGACTTGACTTGAGGGGAGATAAAGAGAAGTGAGAGAGGAGAGAGGAGTGAGGAGTGAGAGAGGAGAGAAGAGTCAGAGAGGAAAGAGGAGTGAGAGAGGAGTGAGAGAGGAGAGGAGTAGAGAGTGAGAGAGGAGGAGTGAGAAGGAGAGGAGAGAGAGGAGTGAGAGAGGAGAGAGAGTGGCGGAGAGGCCGTGTGTGAGTGTAAAACGATGACCAGTCTCCATCACTCCATGAGCTTCTAATGTGCTCCACAGTTCACCAGGAGAGAGAGAGAGCTCCCTTAAGGTGATCATGGATCTACGGCAGCAGACGGGGGCCAAAACAAACCCTTTCTACTTCCTCCAGACCTTTGAGCTAGTAGTGAATCCAAGTGAAGAGAGAGAGAGAGAGAGAGAGAGAGAGAGAGAGAGAGAGAGAGAGAGAGAGAGAGAGAGAGAGAGAGAGAGAGAGAGAGAGAGTAGTAGTAGTGAATCCAGCTTATTGCTCTCATCAAATATTCATCGGTCCATTGTGTGTGTGTGAGTTCCCGAGGTTTTTCTTCTATTTATTTTATATAATGTACTTGTCAAGGAACGCTCGGACCAAGAGCGGAATAAAATTGATATTAGCCGGCAAACCAAAAAACAAAAATCCCCCCTCATCATCATCATCATCGTCATCATCAAACCCGGCGGTCCCGGCATGGCGCTCCACCCTAAGGAGAGAGGAGTAACTGAACGGAGACGGGATGATGATGTTCAGGAGAGCTATAATCCCACCTCCCAATCCCACCCAGATTGACCTAATGATCAGAGTCAAAGACACCGGGCGCCGAGGGAGCCGTCGTGTCCGTTGGTCCAAAAGCAGCAATGAGTGGAATTGGACAGACGGTGTTAAAGGGTTCTGAGACCTGATGGTTTACAGGAGGTGGGAAGGGGGAGGACTTGGCCCCCAAATATCCCCCCCTCCCTTCTCCTGTTGTGGTTCTCACTCTATACTATTCTCTCTCTCACACACACTCACATTAACCAATGCCCTTTAGCTTCCATAGCGGCCGCTCTTCATTATTATTCAACATGTTTTTGGCGAAACGAACAACATGTCCTTACATGTTGGCCCCTTCTTCTTTTTTGGCCGTGTAAAAATATAAAGTAAATTAAAGCCCAGGATAATCATTAGTGGACCGGAGAGATGAACTCAACCACCACGACAAACGAACCACAGAGAGAACCTACATAGGTTACTATATTTTATCTGGAGACGACAGCCAGAGAGAGAGAGAGAGAGAGAGAGAGAGAGAGAGAGAGAGAGAGAGAGAGAGAGAGAGAGAGAGAGAGAGAGAGAGAGAGAGAGAGAGAGAGAGAGAGAGAGAGAGAGAGAGAGAAAGAGAGAGAGAATGTCGGAAGAAAAATACGAGAATAATTCCCGAGATGGAGTAAAAGACAAATCATTTAAAGTCTCCATTATCCCGCCGTTTGGGAGTGGTGGTTTTTCATTGAAACAAAGACGGATCCTCATAGGACGAGCATTAGCTTCATGACGCTCATCCATCAATACAAGATTCAAGATTCAAGATTCAAGATGACTTTATTTATCCCAAGGGAAATGAAGGTGCAACAGTTGAAACAGGGGGAATAAATGCACACAAAATATACAATACCTAAAAACCAAAAACGAAATAACAACAAACTAAACTAAACTAGTATGAACAAAATATAACTCAATTAAATCTAACTGAAATCTAAATGTATTGACAGATGAATTGCACAATTTACAGTATAATTACAGTAATACGTAGGTATATACAATATACAACAATACGTATAGTGCAAATTGGCAGTAATAAAATACTAATAAATAACTCAGATGAATACTGAAAAAGTGACATGTGAAAAGTGAAAAGTGAAATTGAATTTACAGTGCAAAATTACAGTGAAAGGATTTACAGTGCGTTGACCAAAAAATACTGAGCATTTAACACACACACACACAACACACACACAAATGTGTTCCTCTGCATTTAACCCATCCTAGTATGAGGAGCAGTGGGCAGCTCTTGTATATACTGCTGCCCGGGGAGGATTGTGGGGAACCGGCGTCCTTTCGGTTCTCAAGCCAAGTCCCAACAGACTGAGCTGTCCTGCCGCCCAAAGGTACACTAAGCTCAGAGGAGTGAGAGGAGTGAGACCTGGAAGAATGAAAAACTATCACCATCGAGACATGGCCCAGAGAGTCCGAGACTTTGTTATCTCAACTTCTCATTTGGGCAAAACAAGGATCCGTTTCCCCACGGAGATCGGGATTGAATGTGACTTCCGTTACTTCAAAACGAGTCAAACCAACCGTTTCTCGGTGATCTGCGGCCCAAGGAGAAAAGACTCGTACAAATAAGTTTTACAATATGTTTACAATATCCATTCACCGTTGGAGTTGTTCTCACATTATAATCATTTAAACTACTACTTCTGGAAAAGCCAGTGTTTGGAACACAGATTTTAAATGAACAAAACAGAAGTGAAATTGCATTAACGACGCTTTTACTGAGCTGTGCCCCTAAATGAATTAGCATACATAAATAATTAGAGTTACATTAAATCAAACCAAGTCAAGTTATCTTTAATATGGAATATGGCCACAGACCAGTTTAACCTTTTATAAAAAAATTATGAAGGGAAATGTTTGTACACATACTTTATGTTTATGAGCAATTATGAATACAAATATAAATCATATACTGCTTTGTGGGTTATTATTTTCTTTGAATAACTAGTTTATCAAATGAATACATTATGAATGGAATATATAATCAAGGAGAACAATGGGTGAAAATGTCCCTTCACCGCTGGTGTATAGTATTTTTATACTTGTATTATTATTATTATATTATATTTTTTATATTGTTTTAGAACTTCATACTGCGGGAGGGAATGGGGAGTTCCATTCCATTGGCCGATAAAACATCCTGTATCTTGTATGTTGGTAGTTTGAAAGCCAGCTCACCTCGATCCACTCAAACGTACTTCTACCCTCATCCTCCTCCTCCTCCCCAGGGTCCTAAAGCCCCTTCCTATAGAACCTCTCCATACAGCCGTGTGTATGTGGCTGGTTGGCTAATACTCTTTAGGAGGCTTTGATCTGATCACAAGCTGGGAAGCTAACTGCGTGTGATTGGTCCAGCTGGTTTCCTGTACGGACGGGGGCTCACACACACACACACGTATATAAAAGGACCGAAAGGTTTGCACCCGAAACTAAAGCCACTGCAATACACCGTGAACCCACTCTGGTGTCCTGTAGATCACAGCTGTATGCTGTGGGCATGTTTAAAGGTATACCCACCCACCCACCCACCCACACCACCCACACACACCACACACACACACACACACACACACACACACACACACACACACACACACACACACACACACACACACACACATATATATATACAAACACACACATACAGACAGACACACACACTGAAGCACTGTACGCTCACTACAGCACTGTACGGAGCCCCAGAGTCCTATTATATCCATTTCATTGTTATTGAGCGGCACTCTGAGTCCTGTCTCTCACTGACCTCTTAACGCTGCAGCCCCTCGGCCGTCTGCTGGGTGGGAACAGCTTTAATTACAATCAGGTATGGCCGTCGGTTAGATTCACATTACCAATATCCTGGCATGGCTAATTAATAAGACCACACACACACACACACACACACACACACGGTGAACAGTAGCTCCGACTGTGTCTATGACTGTGGTCCACATACTAATGTATTCAAGATGAAATCCTACAGTCCAACCGTTTAACACGGAACCCTTAAGGCAGGGGTATTCAACTAGATTAGGAAGGGGGCCACAATTGTAAAATGTCTTGAAGGCGAGGGCCACAGGACTGTGACAACGAAAATTAACAAATGCCATTGTTATTGTACAACCAACCATGCAATAATAATAATGATTATTGTTATTGTTATTATTATTATTGTAGTAGTAGTAGTAGTAGTCGGTGCTGCAGACCTGACGTCGAGCGAATATGATTCACAATTTTTATGACAGTCTCCATTGCTTCTTTCAACTCCCCTGACAATTTCGCACACAGAACTGATTGATGTATGATGCAATGCAGTGTGTTCACTGTGGGATGCTCTGCACATAAGCGAGATGCAAAGCCCCTTTCTTTCCCAATCATGGACGGGCAGCCATTGGTAACGAGAAGGTTGATCTTACCTAGATCCAAACCCTTCTCTTCAAAAAAACTCCAAACTGCAGCGAAAATCACATCACCTGTAGTGCTGGTTATCAGTGGTAAAAGGCATAACAACTCCTCTTTAAAAACGTCACCATCGAAGTACCTCACAAACAGCGAGAGCTGTGCCGTATCTGTTGCATCAGTCGATTCATCGACAGCGATGTACTCTGTAGATTTGAGATCGGCAATTAATGCTGAAAAGCAGTCCTCAAACAGTACCTCTACTCTTCGACTTCCCGATGTGTCAGAGTACACTCCTTCACAACTTCAGCGTCAGTGAATGTCTTTCTCTTTTTGGCTAAAGCGATCACTCGTAGAGAAGCAGCAGTGGCCTTTTCCTGGGCTGTATAAGCAGTTGTAAGAATAGTGGTTGATGCAGTGTAAGAAGATTTAAGTATTTCTATTTGACCACGTCTAGCTGTGCTACCAGGCGGGTAAGCAGCATTGAAGTTAGCAGCATGCTTGGTCTCATAGTGGCGCCTCACATTAGCAACCTTGCAGACTGAAACAGTTATTTGACATATTAAACATAAAGGTCTAGGATTGGCGTGCGATGGTAAAATAAATACAAAATCATCAGTCCATTTGGGGTTGAAGTGTCGGTTTTCACCATAAATTTTCCGCCGTTTCTCTCCGCTCATTTTGGATCAGTAATGAGAGTAACGAGATTGACACGATGTCGCGATAATTACACGCTGAGTCCAATGCAAGATTGCCTTTTAAGAACTATTGAGGGAGAAATAATTTGGACTCATTTAATTTGGATAACATAATAGCGAACATATATTGACATTTATTTAAATGATTCAAAAAAAAAAAAAATTTAATTTTTTTAATTTTTTTTTTTACATTTACACAATATGGAATGTGTTCCAGGGGCCACGAGAAAGCTCCCCGCGGGCCGGATTTGGCCCGCGGGCCGCCAGTTGAATATCCCTGCCTTAAGGTGTGGATAAGAAACCGCATCTTGAAGCCGGTGCCACTTCAGAATCCCAATCACATCTAAATCTAAATCTAGAGCTGGAGGGTTGAATCCTCTTTATTGGTCACACACACACACACACACACACACACACGGTGAAATGTGTTTCTCTGCACTTAACCCATCCTAGTATTAGGAGCAGTGGGAACCTCTCTCTCTCTCATCTCTCTCTCTCTCTCTCTCTCTCTCTCTCTCTCTCTCTCTCTCTCTCTCTCTCTCTCTCTCTCTCTCTCTCTCTCTCTCTCTCTCTCTCTCTCTCTCTCTCTCTCTCTCTCTCTCTCTCTCTCTCTGGGTGAGACTCCCCTCTTGTCAGACAGGTGGAGGCAGGGCTCCTTGTTTTCTGTCGTTTGCTTAATCAGCAAGGCCGTGGGAACGGTTAACAAGCTCCACCCAACCCCCATTTCAGGTGCCTCGCTCCACCTTCAAGATGGATGGAACAGGGTTTCTTCTCTCCTGGCGGTAAAAGGTCGCGGGCTGTTATTCTGCCACAGACAGACAGCAGGTGATTGGCACAAATGGGACCATGTCACCTTCTCCCAGGGAGCCCCAAATTACAGTGCTGATAAGAGGTCACCGGCAGACAGAGACCCCCCCCACCGTCACTAGCACCACCACCACCACCACCACCACCCCCACCTCCACCACTATCACCCCCACCTCCACCACCACCACCCCCACTACCACCTCGACCATCACCACCACTACCACATCCCTGCCACTACTACTACCACCACACCCACGCACACCCACCACCACCACTACTACTACCACCACCACCCACCACCTTTGTGTTTTTATATCTGTATTCTTGTCAGTTGTATGAAGACTGCAACCCAGCAGGGATGTTGTAGATGGATGTAATCAGGCATTCATTAGATATCATTATTCATATTTTGTCTTTTTGTGTTGTCTTTATTATTTATTGGCCCTCAAATATATGAGCGTTCAGATTGAAATGAGAAACTATGAGAATGGGCGAGCGACCCGAAGAAGTCATCTGGTGTTTGGTGGTAAATCAGCCAATTCCATGAATCACAGCGGACCTACGCCGTTTAAATATTAAACACAAACCGCAGATTGAACAATCTTTCATAGAAAAGGGAGAAAAACAGCAACAACAACATAACTAAATAACTAAATGTTTATGAGTCTATAACGGGAGAGGCACACCAAATAGGCCTAAGTGGTGTTTAGCTTTTGGTTCACGCATGTAAATAGAACGTATGACATCATCAATTATTCATGGGGCAAATGCACCGGCTTACAAACGCTGTGTGAGAGTGTGTGTATGTGTTGGTGTGTGTGTGTGTGTGTGTGTGTGTGTGTGTGTGTGTGTGTGTGTGTGTGTGTGTGTATGCGTGGGTGTGTAAGTGCATGTGTGCGTGTGTCTGTGTGTGTGTGCGTGTGTGTGTGTGTGTGTGCGTGTGTGCGTGTGCATGTTAATTATCTCAGCCTGAAGAGGCGGCAGAGCGAGCGGTAAGTAATGCAGGTACCCTCCGCCAGGTACAGACGAGGAAGAGGAGGAGGAAGAGGAGGAGGAGGAGGAGGAAGAGGAGGAGGAGGAAGAAGCGTTCCCGTTATGCACTAATGAGGTGTCCGCTAATGAAAATAGAAGGCATTTATTTTAGGGGGCGAACCCAAAAGGTGGCTGAGAGACGGATGACTTGAGGAGAGTGAAGGCAGGCGCTGCATCCCGCTAGAGAGGAACAGACTCCATCAGCCGGGAGCCATCGCAGTCCAGCAGACAATGAGCACTCACACACACAGCAGGGGCTCCACCAGCCGCTCTATACTGGAGCCTCCACCACCACGGTGAAGTGGAACGTGCACGGAAAATCATATATAATAATAATAATAATAATATATAATAATAATAATAATAATAATAATAATAATGCTGCACCACCTCTAACGCATCCTCTCCAGCATCCTCTTTGCTGTGATAGCGTTGTAATTGTTGTTAAGCGTCACCTCCAGTCTCAGGCCTCTCGCCATGCGGGGCAATAAGGAGACATTTATGAACCTAATTGTGTTTATTGTGTGTGAGGATGTGTGGATTCTCCCCCCTCTTCTCCCCCGTGTTCTCCCCCTTCTGCAGCCCTCTCGGTCCACACAGACGGTAGTCTCTCGTCCGTCAGATCAATAGCAATAAAACTCAAATAAATAACAACAGCACACCGGACAAATCCAATATTTATCCCCAAAAAATACAATATCTCCAACACAATTAAGCGCCGCCATTTTGAAATGGATGTTTCTGTGGGGGGGATATGGCCTGACAACCCAAGAACACACAGACGAGAGAGAGAGAGAGAGAGAGAGAGAGAGAGAGGAGAGAGAGAGAGAGAGAGAGAGAGAGAGAGAGAGAGAGAGAGAGAGAGAGAGAGAGAGAGAGAGAGAGAGAGAGAGAGAGAGGAAAACTGTAGAAGCCTCAGCAGATGGTCCTTGATCAGATATTAGAGTCTGGCCAGTGGGGGCTTGTATGTCTGTCTATCCTTCCTGTCTGAGGACACGCCCACTCCAGCCACCTAACGCCAGCTTGGATTCCAGCAGCAGCAGACGGAGGCCTCTGTAGTCCAGCCAGGATGGCGGGGACATTGTCCTGCACCCACACACACACACACACACACACACACACACACACACACACACACACACACACACACACACACACACACACACACACACACACACACACCACACACACACACACACACACACACACACACACACACAGTCCATGCACCAATAGAAATATGCATATTCCAATTGCACGTGTAATTATGACAGATTTCCCCTGTGTGGGGAAACGATGAAGCATCAAATCCCGGTGTGAGTTATGTCTGACCTCTGACCCCCCTCGGTCTCTTTGGTCTCAGACGGGTTATCAATTAGTCAATTAGTGACCTCAGCGAGTACCCAGCCTCACAGCGTCACTGTACCAAGCCTCACAGAGTCACTGGACCAGCCTCACAGAGTCACTGGACCCAGCCTCACAGAGTCACTGGACCAGCCTCACAGAGTCACTGGACCAGCCTCACAGAGTCACTGGACCCAGCCTCACAGAGTCACTGGACCAGCCTCACAGAGTCACTGGACCAGCCTCACAGAGTCACTGGACCCAGCCTCACAGAGTCACTGTACCAAGCCTCACAGAGTCACTGGACCCAGCCTCACAGAGTCACTGGACCAGCCTCACAGAGTCACTGGACCAGCCTCACAGAGTCACTGGACCAGCTCACAGAGTCACTGGACCCAGCCTCACAGAGTCACTGGACCAGCCTCACAGAGTCACTGGACCAGCCTCACAGAGTCACTGGACCCAGCCTCACAGAGTCACTGGACCAGCCTCACAGAGTCACTGGACCAGCCTCACAGAGTCACTGGACCAGCCTCACAGAGTCACTGGACCAGCCTCACAGAG
>JANIIK010000365.1:35000-40000 GCA_027704905.1 Muraenolepis orangiensis
ACAATACAGTCAGTCAATAAGACAGAAAGGGACTACAATACAGTCAGTCAATAAGGGGATTTAAGCCTTGACAGAAAATCGACAAACGACAGACACTGTCGATGATGCTGTCACGGCTTATTTTTTTTAAGGAATTGTACTTCTTCTTTCAGAATTGCTAACAAAGAACTGATAACTAAAACGACAGCATTGTCTCTCCGTTGTCGGTGTCCCTCCTTGGCCTACAGCCAACACAAACATGGCAGCACCGATAAGATAAACCTTCCCTGTAGCCGGAGGACACCAACGTCCTCTGAGGACCCACTGTAGAAATACACGTAGAAATAGCCACTGTACAAACACACGTGTTCAAATCGTCTTCTGAATCCTCCGTCGGGCCACTCTCCAGTGAGTTTCTGGCCGAATATCTCCGTCACAAAACAGGAAACCCGGTGTGACTCCGCCCCCTCGCATGTGCTGATTTCCTGGTGCAGGAGATGTGTAGTCCCTCCCTCCTTAGTCCTTAGTTCTTAGCAAGAGCGAAGCTATGTGTTTGCTGAGCGTCCGCCACAAATCAATAGCAAAGGGAGGGCACACACTAACGTTGTGGTTTATTTTAAGAAGTAGCCGTTCATTCACAGGAAGCGAGTGTTCACAGGAAGACCGGTCAAGACCTCTTTCCTGTATGACACGTTGACCATGTTGAAAACATGAGTGACTGTCAAGTGTGACGGAGCATCCAGCGTTTGTTCTTCCTCCACAGAAGGTGGAGGGAAAGAGAGAGAGTCTTGATGACAGGGAAGTGTAAATATCACGTCTAAATATAAATCAAACATGATCCCATCTGAAGAGCGTCGTTTTAAAGAGCAAACTTAATGACTTGCGTAAACTTGGACTATTGACGCCCTGTGAGCTATGGGTTTACCGGGGAACCTCCACGTCTGGCTATGTTCTAAGATCAGAGAGTTCTGCTGTACATGCTGTGGGTATTGGGAGGAACCGGGGTCTGTGACGGATCATTTCTGCATGAAAGAAATGGCGGAAAAGTGATGGAATTCTTCCTAATTAGACCAACGGGAGTCGGCGTTCCATTGTACTTGTTGTACTTGCGCTCGGCAAATAAAGAATCTTGAATCCTGAACCTATATCATTTAGTTTTGTTTCTTTTATATTCACTATTAAAAAGTTTGCGATGCAAAGTTTTTCATATTGATATTATTCATAATAATCCTCACACAAAAAAGTCTTGGGCATGTTTACAACGACTGATTCCCGCCCTGAAAGTGTGTAGCATATGGAATATGTTCAATATTTGCAGAGCGTGATGGCTTCAGCTTGGCCTAGTAGTAACACTCTAACTAACAGCCGGGTCGATCCTCTAAGGACACTTTGGAACGAGAGTGATTGATGGGTGATGTCATCGACACACTGCTGTGATCCACTTCCGATACCCTCATAGATAAGTTTATACTTATGACACATGTAGTGAGCGCACGCACACACGCACAAACACACACACGCACACACACACACACACACACACACACACACACACACAAGACACACACACACACATATCCCTAAGAGCGCACACACACACACACACACACACACAAACACACACAATGTTTTACACCAAAACGTACAATGTCCCCATGTTCAGTGAATGTCTTGTGTCTCTCTCCCAGCTGTTGGAAGTGTTCTAATGTTTCCTACGCGTCGTTTGTCTGGAGCACACGTCTCCCGTAATCCCACCGCTGCACCGTGACGACAGCCATGTGTGCTTCCTGATGTGTGTTTCCATAGCGACCGTGACAAGAGGATTTCCTCCGGCGTGATGGATTGTAAACGAACGTAGCAGCCGCCGTGGCACACAGATCAACCCCTGTGACAGCGCCAATAACTTTCCTTTCGTCTCCTCCCCTTCCTCCCCTCCTCCTCCTCCTCCTCCTCCTCCTCCTCCTCCTCCTCCTCTTCTTCCTTGTTTCCAAGCCTTGCTCCTTGTCGATTTGTGCTGCTTTCCCCCCCCTACCAACCTGTTTTTAGCTGCCTTCATGAATATACATGTCTCCATGCTGCGTTCCGTCGCAAATATAGAGCACCAACATGTCAGGGTGAAACCGCATCGATCAGTCAGCAAGCCGCAGTTTGGGGGAGTCTTCCCTGCACCATCGCGTCTGTGACTCCCGACATGGAATCTGTAGTTTTGAGCCACGTTTTAACGCACTGCTGCTGCCGTCTCTCTTCTAGAAAGAGAGAGCGCCTTCAGTCTGTCTAGTATGATGCATGTTGCTCCTGTGGTTCCTCTGTCTCAATTATAACATCTGGCCGTGTGTGGAACTGCCCCCCCGCCCAGGGACAGCTGAAGAAACTTATCTAGAGAGAACCAATGTTGTTGTTTTTTTAATAAATCAATAACAATAACACACACAACGTACAGAAAGGCGCCATAAAATAAAGATAGCATTATTTGACTGCAGGCTCAAGGGACAACGCGAGGGAATAAGGCGCTTTGCTAATCATTATTACCGACCCAAAAGCTTGATGAATGTGCATGCATACATCCTAACAGAGGAGGGGAGAATAGAGAGCGCGAGAGAGAGAGAGAGAGAGAGAGAGAGAGAGAGAGAGAGAGAGAGAGAGAGAGAGAGAGAGAGAGAGAGAGAGAGAGAGAGAGAGAGAGAGAGAGAGAGAGGCACTCTACCAGTCTCCCACCAGTTCCTTTTGAAGTGGTAATAGGGTTAAGGTGCGTGTAATTTCCTGCCGATAGTGGATATGCGAGAGGTTGCACACCTGAGTGCACAGGATAAGGAAGTGGAAGCGCTGGAGGCTTCCCCAGAGCCCCCGCCACCACCTCCACCATCCACCACCTCCACCACCACTACCACCGCTGCCACCTTGCTATCTCCTAGCTGCTAGCTGATAAAAGGAACAGGTGTGGTGGTGGTGGTGGACGTAGTGGGATAACGATAATATTGGTGGAAAAGCCTTTTCTCCCCCCCGCTCCTCTTTTCAAACTCTGACAAGACAAACTGGTGGTGTGGCGCCTCCACAGTGGATGGGTTTGATTAGAGCCAACCGCTCAGGACTAGCTGCTACGGGAGACTGAACCATAGTAGCAGCAGTTGCAGTAGTAATAGTAGTAGTAGTAGTAGCAGTAGTAGTAGTAGTAGTAGTAGTAGTAGTAGTAGTAGTAGTAGTAGTAGTAGTTAAATAAGTAGTAGTAGTAGTAGTACCAGTAGTAGTAGCAGTAAAAGTAGCAGTAGAAGTAGTAGCAGTAGTAGTAATAGTAGTAGTAGTAGTAGCAGTCGTAGCAATAGTAGTTGTACAGTAGTAGTAGTAGTAGTATTAGAAGAAGCAGTAAGTGTAATAGAAGTAGCAGTAGTAGTATAGTAGTAGTAGTAGTAGTATAGTAGGAGCAGTAGTGGCAGTAGTAGTATAGTAGTAGTTGTAGAAGTAGTAGTATAGTAGCAGTAGTAACAGTAGTAGTAGTAGCAGTAGTCGTATAGTGTTAGTGGTAGCAGTAATATAAGTAGTAGTAGTTGAGTTGTAGCAGTAGCAGTAGTAGTAGTAGTAGTAGAAGTAGTAGCATTAGCAGTAGAGTAGTAGTAACAGCAGTAGTAAAAGTAGTAGAAGTTGTAGCAGTCAAAAAATACAAAATGTGTTTTTAAAGCGGCCCTTCCCTGCAAAGGATAAACCATAAGCAGTAACATGTAAGACCACTCTTACGCAGATGGAGTTGACCCACACATGGTGCACCTTAGGGAGTAGGGATCATTATGAAATCAAACATTAGCTACAGAAGAGGTGCAGATTTGGCAATTAATACTGGCCCACTGGACTTCTACATCATTATGCATGAGAGTGAGCTGCCAATAGAAAACATAATCTTTTCATGGGGCAGTTTTGCAAATATTATGAGCCCTCAATAATGCCAACTTTTGCCAACTTTTCAGAAAACCTTGGAGTGAGACCAGTGCTGGAATAGGAATAAAACAAGGTGTCACTCCTCTAAAACATAAGGGGAACAGATTTAAAAAGCCCCAAACCGGGACACTTAAGTTTACCGCCGATGGATCCGCTTGTAGCC
This sequence comes from Muraenolepis orangiensis, assembly GCA_027704905.1. Taxonomy (NCBI): domain Eukaryota; kingdom Metazoa; phylum Chordata; class Actinopteri; order Gadiformes; family Muraenolepididae; genus Muraenolepis; species Muraenolepis orangiensis. Next base: position 39,070 of record JANIIK010000365.1, read on the forward strand.
GCTGCTTACAGTAGATTCATCTTGGCATTGGACTATTGGTCAATGAAAGTGGACTGCATTTATACAGCCTGCCTTTTACCCAAAGTGCTTTCACGATTATCGCCTCACATTCACCCATTCACCCATTCACCCATTCACCCACACCCACACCCCCACACACACACACACACACACACACACACACACACACACACACACACACACACACACACACACACACACACACCGACGGAGGGGTCAGCCATGCGAGGCAGCAGCCAGCTCGTCAGGAGCGGTGAGGGTTAGGGTGTCTTCAGGGACAGACACTTCCACACTTGGCTGAGGAGGAGTCCAGGCCAGCAGGAGGAGTCGTGCCAGCAACCCTTCCAGTTGCCAGACAACCCGCCCTACCTCCTGTGAGCTACTGCCACCCCCCACCCCTCTCTACAAACACACTATTCGTGGTTGTTGAGGGGGAGTTTGCTTACTGACATACTACATAGGGGGAGTTTACTGACATACTACATAGGGGGAGTTTACTGACATACTACATAGGGGGAGTTTACTGACATACTACATAGGGGGAGTTTACTGACATACTACATAGGGGGAGTTTACTTACATACTACATAGGGGGAGTTTACTGACATACTACATAGGGGGAGTTTACTGACATACTACATAGGGGGAGTTTACTGACATACTACATAGGGGGAGTTTACTTACATACTACATAGGGGGAGTTTACTGACATACTACATGGGGGAGTTTACTGACATACTACATTGGGGGAGTTTACTGACATACTACATTGGGGGAGTTTACATACTTTGCTGGACTTTCTGGACTCATCTCAGTTACTACACTGTATTCATGACGCTGCTGCACTACTGGCACTTTAAATGCTTTTAAAGATTTTTGTAAAACAACAAAAAAAATGTACATTTAATAC
>JANIIK010000365.1:52500-57500 GCA_027704905.1 Muraenolepis orangiensis
GAATCTATTCTTTATACTATAAACAACACTATACTATCGCAATACTATACATAATAAAAAAATAACAATAAAAGTGTCAAATGGATGATCTATACATATGGGGGATGGGGCAAACAGCTTTTTAAAGTCACCGTAGTGCTTTGTCTGGAATACACACACACACACACACACACACACACACACACACACACACACACACACACACACACACACACACACACACACACACACACACACACACACACACACACACACACACACACACACACACACACACACACACACACACACACACACACACGCCCATCTAAATGTTGTCCTTGGTACCCTCCCTCCCTCAGCCCCTCCCCCCTCCCTCCCTCACCCCCCCTCCCCCTCCCTCAGCCCCCCCCCCTCCCCCCTCCCCCCTCCCTCCCTCAGCCTCCCTCCCTCAGCCCCCCCCCCTCCCCACCTCCCAACAGCTGGCTCCTTCATCACCTCCAGGCCTCTTCTCATTGGGTTGTATCTCTGGGATCTTTGGGCCGTGTCAGTAGATCGTCTCACAGCTTTTAAAAAACCATCATCAGCAGAACACGGCCTGGTGGAAAGGCTAACTCCCCGCCGTACAAATGGAAACTAATGTAGTGGAGTGAGGAGACAGTGTGTGTGTGTGTGTGTGTGTGTGTGTGTGGTGTGTGCGTGCGTGCGTGCGTGCGTGCGTGCGTGCGTGCGTGCGTGCGTGGTGCGTGCGTGCGTGCGTGCGTGCGTGCGTGCGTGCGTGCGTGCGTGCGTGCGTGCGTGCGTGCGTGCGTGGACTTACATATCTCTCATGCTGCTCATTTATGTCTCATCCTGTCAGCAGTGTAAAGGCTACCACCTTCTGCACTGCTCCCAGATCTGCGGTCATTTGCATAAACTGCCTTTCTGAAATGATTCACAGCTGCTGTCTTGCCTTTTTCTGACTAATGACAGTTGGAGCTGCTGAGACTCTGGGGTATTTATTAGCGGGCTAAAGAACACGCGGCCTCACCCCAACACGGCCCACACGTTGGTCAACCGTAGAGGAAGGAGGAAAAAACATAAAGTAACAGACATTAGGGTGGACAGCAGCCACCACTGGCACCAACATCTGGAGTCCCGAGTGTAACAGCAGCGGTTCTGTAGGCCCGTCATATCAATGAGCCGCCGGCCTCGGGAAAACCACTTGGAGACCGGTGGACACCGCCGGTAGTACACCGAGAGTTGTTGACATTCATCAAACCCAACTTAAATCCTAGCTCCCTTCCATATATCCTTTCCTTCCCTCTCGTTGATCCTTCCTCGAGGAAGGGCTGAATCAAAGGGTGTAAAGAAGGATCCTTCTGTCCCTTTCTCACTTCCTCCCCTTCCTGCCTCCCTTCATTCCTTCCTCCATTCCCTCCTTCCTGTATTCCTTCCTTGTTGCCCCCCCTCACCCCTTCTGTTCATCCTCCCTTCCTTCCTGGTCTTCACTCCTTCACTTCCTTCAGTCCTTGCCTGTGTGTCTTTAGTGTATCAGCGCTGCCCCTTGTCATGTGCTAACAAGCCCCCTCCAGTGATGGCGCTGCGCTAGTGGGAGAAACTCTGTGTGTTTTCCCAAGCTCCTCGTATACCGCAGGGCATGACTCAGCGCTTTCCGGGCTAGCTAGCTGATAAACAGTGTTGAAAAAGTATTCGGACCGCTGGTCCAAAAATCTGTACAAATATAACCCCCCCACACACACAGGAAGAGAGACACACACACACACACAGGAAGAGGGAGTGTAGGTAAGTCAAAGGGCAAAGTCAAACCCAAAGTTGAACCCTTCAGAAATAGTTTGAAAGGTCAAATCTTCAGCTTTTGGACCCTGGCCATGGACACACACACACACACACACACACACACACACACACACACACACACACACACACACACCACACACACACACACACACACACACACACACACACACACAGGCCCCACACACACACTCACATTACAATATGTGTACATTTCCACTCTCCCTTGGATTGCCTCTGCTCTTCTCACAAACCAAATTAGACCCACTTAATCTTTTGTGTGTGGAGCCCTCCATGGTGCATTCACACAACTCCACACACACACACACACACACACACACACACACACACACACACACACACACACACACACACACACACACACACACACACACACACACACACACACACACACACACACACACACACACACACACACACACACACACACACACAGAAATAACACACCTGGCCTTTCTATTTCTGTTGTTTCCTAACACATGACAATATCGTGACACGAAAGTTCAGCTAAAGTCTAACTGGGGGAAAAGGCAGAGATGGATGGGCCTACACCCCAACCACCACCATACATGACAAGTAAACTAAGAGCCTCTCCTCTCTCTCTCTATTCTCTCTCTCCTCTCTCCTATCCTATCTACTCTCTCTCCATTTCTCTCCTGTCCTATCTCTCTCCTCCCTGTCTCCCATCTCTCCCTCTTTCTCCTCTCCTCTCTTTCCTCTCTCTCCTCTCTCCTCTCCTCCTCTCCTCTCTCTCTCCCATATCCTCTCTCTCCTCTCCTCTGTTCCTTTCTTACTCTCTCTCCTCTCTCTCCTCCCCCCCGTCTCTCTCCTCTCATTTCTCTCCTCTCTCTCGCTCTCCTCTCTCTCTCCTCTCTCTCTCCCTTTCCTCTCACCTTTCCTCTCCTTTATACTCTCTCTCTCTTTCTCCTCTCTCTCCTCTCTCTTCCTCCTTACTCTCCTCTCTCTTCCTCCTTACTCTCCTCTCTCTTCCTCCTTACTCTCCTATCTCTTCCTCCTTACTCTCCTATCTCTTCCTCCTTACTCTCCTTACTCTCCTTACTCTCTCTCTCTCTCTCTCTCTCTCTCTCTCTCTCTCTCTCTCTCTCTCTCTCTCTCTCTCTCTCTCCTCTCTCTCTCTCTCTCTCTCTCTCTCTCTCTCTCTCTCTCTCTCTCTCTCTCTCTCTCTCTCTCTCTCTCTCTCTCGCTCCTCTCTCTCCCTCCTTATCTCCTCTCTCTGCTCCTCTCTCTCCCTCCTTACTCTCCTCTCTCTCTCCTCTCTCTCTCCTCTCTCTCTGCTCCTCTCTCTCCCTCCTTACTCCCCTCTCTCTCTCTCTCTCTCCCTCCTTACTCCCCTCTCTCTCTCTCTCCTCTGAGTGTTGTATTCCCTTGACGCTGCGTGGCACCTGGGGAGCTGTTCCGTTGAATAACTATTTAGCCATTAACATATTATACTGCCCTGCTCGCTCCCCCTGTGTTATGTGGGAGCCCAGCAACTCTGGTATTAAATATTAGACCTTAGTGCCAAGGCATGAGAGAGAGAGACGAGAGAGAGAGAGACGAGAGAGAGAGAGAGAGAGAGAGAGAGAGAGAGAGAGAGAGAGAGAGAGAGAGAGAGAGAGAGAGAGAGAGAGAGCAGAGAGAGAGAGAGAGAGAGAGAGAGAGAGAGCTGCAGAACGAGATAGAGATAGAGAGCGGCAGAGATAGAGAGCAGAGAAGAGAGAGGCAGAGTGAGAGAGAGAGGCAGATATTGGCCAATATCTGAGAGAGGCAGAAATTGGCCAAATATTGGAGCAGGAGAGAAAGCCTGCAAGAGAGCGTGAGGAGAGAGAGTGAAATCAACTGTATCAATCCCACTGTTTGCCTACCATGACATATCTCATTCATCAGTGTGAATGCATCACTTATTGTCAATGTGTTGTGATGTCAAGGCTCTATGATTCAACTGGTGATGTCTGGGGCCACCATAACCTTGTGTGTGACACATAGAGCGGGAATCTGAAATAAATTACACTAAAATGCTGTGTGTGCCAGCAGCAAGCGCGAGTGTGTGTGTATGCGTGTGTGTGTGTGTGTGTGTGTGTGTGTGTGTATGTGTGTGTGACACACAGAGCAGGGAATCTGAAAGAAATAGTGTGCGTGTACCTGTCTGTCTCTGTATGTATACATGTGTGTGCATATGGGTGTGTGTGTATGTGCATGTGTGTACATATGTGTTTGCATGTGTGTAAGTGTGTTTGTATGTGTGTGCATGTGTGTGTGCGTGCATCTGCAGGCATGCATGTGTGTGTGTATATATATATATATACAGTACATACTAAACGTATGTGTTTGACTCGTGTGTGTCATGTGACCCAGGATGGGTCAGAGCTCCGTCTAAAGTCCCACTGAGGTTCACCATGTCAGTGTGGAGGATTCTCCACGGAGAAGACCGCACTGAATCAACGGGAAGAGGAACGCTCGCCATACCGGGCTGAGACCGCAGACCATGGCGGTGTCGCCAAGTGTAGAAATATATATTTATATATATATATATATATATATATATATATATATATCCTTTAGAGGTGTATCAACACTTTTCCTTCACACTCGGGGGGAAATTGTACATTTCTCATCACAAGCGGCGTACGTGTGCTCACATCCGGACAGAGGCCAAGAGTCGAGGGGGGGGGGGGGGGGAGAGAGGGAGGGAGGGGGAGAGAGGGAGGGAGGGGGGAGGGAGGGAGGGAATCACATATTTTTCAATTTCCACTGGTAAGCGCTCAGCGTTTCCAAAGGGAAGCGTTGGAACACGCGAGGTCTGACCTACATCTCAGCCCGGAGACTTTCTCATCGGGACAGAATGTGTGCATCTGCTCCACACTGGGAGAGACGGCTGCACGCACACACACTGTGTGTGTGTGTGTGTGTGTGTGTGGTGTGTGTGTGTGGTGTGTTATTAACAGATTTTTTCATCTTTGTACTATGTCACAGTCAATCACACACACACACACACAACACACACACACACACACACACACACACACACACACACACACACACACACACACACACACACACACACAACACACACACACACACACACACACACACACACACACACACACACTTTAATGAAGGACTCCTTCAAAGCGCTGTGAAGGAGTGCCGGAATACCAGCCTGTTAGTGCCTTGCTCACTGACGGGGTTTTAACCGCATACTT
>JANIIK010000365.1:62500-77500 GCA_027704905.1 Muraenolepis orangiensis
AATTATGTTCAGTTTAGTTAATTATATTTTTTAATTGTTTTTTATAATAGGCAGAGAGAGAGAGAAGTAACCTTCAGCTAAATCGCCCATGTGATGCGCCCATGTGTGTGTGTGTGTGTGTGTGTGTGTGTGTGTGTGTGTGTGTGTGTGTGTGTGTGTGCGTATTTGCGAATGCAAAGTCTGCCTGTGTGTGTGTGTGTATTGGTGTGTTTTGTGTGTGTGTGTGTGTGTGTGTGTGTATGTGTGTGTGTGTGTAATGGTGTGTTTTTGTGTTTGTGTATGTGTGTGTGTGTGTATTGGTGTGTTTTTGTGTGTGTGTGTGTGTGTGTGTGTGTGTGTGTGTGTGTGTATGTGGGGGGGGGGGGGGGGGGGGAGGAGAGAGAGAGAGAGAGAGAGAGAGAGAGAGAGAGAGAGAGAGAGAGAGAGAGAGAGAGAGAGAGAGAGAGAGAGTCTGTTAGAGTCTAGGGGGGGGGGGAGGAGAGAGAGAGAGAGAGAGAGAGAGAGAGAGAGAGAGAGAGAGAGAGAGTCTGTTAGAGTCTAGGGGTGAATGGGGGTTAGGTTAGAAGGTGTTTCTCGCTCAGCTCCCCCGTTTGCAGTTGATGAAAACTCGGTGTCTCCGGGCCAATAGCAGCATCTGCGTGTTGTGTGTGTTTGTGTGTGTGCGTGTGTGTGTGTGAGCGTGTGTGTGTGTGTGTGTGTATGTGCCTGTGTGCGTGTGTGTGTGTGTTTGGGGCATTTCTCCCTCCGATGTGCTTGTGAGAAAGAGGGAGAAGGTGCAATAAAAGCCATCCAGCGGTCCAGACCTCCTATTTGTTACGCGTGTTGAGAGACTGACAGCCACCCCGAAATAAAATAAGTGATAATAAAACATCTCACCTGTTGCACCCGCAGCGTGTGTGTGTGTGTGTGTGTGTGTGTGTGTGTGTGTGTGTGTGTGTGTGTGTGTGCATGTGTGCTCATTCACGTGTGTGTGTCTGTGAACGTGCATCCCTGTGTGTGTGTGTGTGTGTGTGTGTGTGTGTGTGTGTGTGTGTGTGTGTGTGTGTGTGTGTGTGTGTGTGTGTGTGTGTGTGTGTTTGTACTGCGTGTTGCCTGCTGGTTCCCGGGAGAGAGTGAGCACCAACTGCCTAATCAACGCTGTCACTTTACACAACGCTACCCCCCTCCCCAATACACACACACACCACACACACAAGGACGCATGCACGCACACACACACACACACACACACACACACACACACACACACACACACAGTGTTGCGGCCCATCCACCTACACAAGACTGCATGTCAGACCTGACAGAAAGCCCGGAGCCTCCTACACCCTCCTCCCTCCCCTCCCTCCCCTCCCCTCCCTCCCCTCCTCTCCTCTCCTCCCTCCCCTCCTCTCCTCTCCTCTCCTCTCCTCTCCCTCCTATCCTCTCCCCTCCTCTCCCCCGATCAGAGGGACAGCATGGTTGGTAATCAGGGGGTCTGTCAGTGCCGTCCTCTGATGGGCCTTTCACCATTAATATTTATCATGTTCCACCGGCGGCCCCCCCCCCCCATCACCCCACCCCCCTCAACCCCCCCCCTCACCCCCCACTGAGCTCTGTCACCACAACCAGCAGAGCCTTTAATATCCCCGTCCAGATCAATTCTGATTAGCATTCTGAGAGGCCTGTAGATTCACACAGTCATCGTCTGCTCAGATCCCTTAATTGTTAGAGAACAGAGAGAGAGAGAGAGGAGAGAGAGGAGAGAGGGAGAGAGGGGAGAGAGAGAGAGAGAGAGAGAGAGAGAGAGAGAGAGAGAGAGAGAGAGAGAGAGAGAGAGAGAGAGAGAGAGAGAGCTAGTGGATCAGATAGAATCAGTAGCAGTAAAACACATGGGCCATTAAGTGAAAGCGAGTGTGAAACGCACGCCGTCTGACAGACAAAGTCAAACACCAGCGGACGGCGAGAGCTCCTAATGAGAAGGAATGGAGCCGGCCGAGGAGAACAAGGGAGAGAAAAACACACCAACCCCCGAAAGACAAAGACAGAGAAGGACGACGCCATGTTGAGCCGTGCAAACCTCAGACTCAAGTCGAGGCATCGTGAAATGACTGGTCATCATTCAGGGGGGGGGACATTGTTGTGGTTCACAACCCACGGCAAAACAATGTTTTAACTAGAGGGCCCTCAGTAGAGCGTATATACCCTTTGACCTGTGACCTCTGAGGCTAAACCATCCCTCTAAAACAACAGCTGTTGCTAAAGAATAATCCTGGATACAGAATCGGATCCGGATCTGGACTATGATCCGGATCTGGACTATGATCCGGATCTGCTGGGTTTCCGGATTTGTATCACGTATATTTCCCTTAAATGTTCTTAAATCCTTAATTGGCATTCTACCTGAACCCTCTTTGAAGTTGTATGCAAATATGTTTGTCACTTTGTGAAATATTGCACAATATGGGATTATTTGCACCGCGCGCCATCGCCACCAACATCACGCCACCCCCCCCCCCCCCCCTCTCTTCCTTTGTGGTGGTTGGTCCCCAAAAGACAAACCAATCTGCTTATCTGGGAGAGTCGGTCCGCGGGGAACAGCAGAGGAAGAGATGTGTGTGTGTCTGTGTGTGTGTGTGTGTGTGTGTGTGTGTGTGTGTGTGTGAGAGGGAGAAAGAAGTGTGCGATAGCCTCAAAGTGGCCCCTGGATGTTTATTTGAGGTGACAGGTTTCCTGTTCATCACTGAGCTGATTAACAGATCCCACGCAGACACAGCTAAACAAACACCCCCCTCTTTACTTTGGGACGGAAGACAATGGTTATCTCTCTCTCTCTCTCTCTCTCTCTCTCTCTCTCTCTCTCTCTCTCTCTCTCTCTCTCTCTCTCTCTCTCTCTCTCTCTCTCTCTCTCTCTCTCTCTCTCTCTCTCTCTCTCTCTCTCTCTCTCTCTCTCTCTCTCTCTCTCTCTCTCTCTCTCTCTCTCTCTCTCACGGCGGGGCGGGACAGGGCGGGGGGCGGGAGGGTAAAACATAGGAGGGACGACGTGATTGGAAGACTCAGGAGCTGATTGAGGACTGCTGATTGGATGGCGGCCCGAGGGTCGGTGTCAGGAAAGGTAATTAGTTTTTAAGATGTTGAATGTCAGATGTATGAATATGTGTGAATTAGAACAGCAGAAAGCTTTATTAAATATGCCGGGGGAGGTGAAAGCGCGATACTTCCTGCAATATTAACCTACGCAGTCGTACCTAAACAAAGAGCGGAAAGACAAACGAAAATCTAAATATCAAGACTGGTCCTCTCCCCTCCCCTCCCCTCCCCTCCTCCTCTCCTCTCCTCTCCTCTCCTCTCCTCTCCCCTCCTCTCCTCTATGTTTAGAACGAGGCGATAAAAGGTGGCAGCCTCATCTTAACTAAAGCTCACAGACCCTCCGCCGGCTTCCAGTGAGTCAATAAAGAAAGTCATCTGCAAAACAAACAGGCAGTCGCTGGCATTATCAGAGGGGAGGGAGAGGATGCTGAGGAGGAGGAGGAGGAGGAGGAGGGAGAGGATGCTGAGGAGGAGGAGGAGGAGGAGGAGGAGGAGGAGGAGGAGGAGGAGGAGGAGGAGGAGGAGGAGGAGAGGAAAATAAGGGGGGGAGGAGGGGGGGGGAGGAGGAGGGGGAGGCTGCGGAGGAGGGGAAGGAGAGGAGGAGAAGGAGGTGGTGTGTGTGTGTGTGTGTGTGTGTGTGTGTGTGTGTGTGTGTGTGTGTGTGTGTGTGTGTGTGTGTGTGTGTGTGTGTGTGTGTGTGTGTGTGTGTGTGTGGGTTTGCACACACACACACACACACACATACATACGGACACTCTCTACACACACACACACAGACACTCCCAAGGATACTCGCACAGACAAACATACACACAAAGCAACAGACAACTTTCGCGTATAAGACACACATACACACACACCCCTACACACCCACACCCACACCCCTACACAACCTTCACACATACAGACACATTCGAATTCCCAGTCCAATTCTTGACCTTTTCACATGAGAGTTATGTTTCCATAAATATCTTCCTTTAGGTGCTTGTTTTTCAATGTATGGCATCGTGGTGACTTTATGCGTGGGCTCGCATGTGTGTGTGTGTGCATGTGTGTATGTGTGTATGTGTGCTTGTGTGCTTGTGTGTGCATATGTGTGCTTGTGTGTGCATGTGTGTGTGTGTGTGTGTGTGTACATATGTGTGTGCTTGTGTATGTGTGTGTGTGTGTGTGTGTGTGTGTGTGTGTGCATGTGTGCTTGTGTATGTGTGTGTGTGTGTGTGTGTGCATGTGTGTGTGCTTGTGTATGTGTGTGTGTGTGTGTGTGTGTGCATGTGTGTGGGTTTGTGCATGTGTGTGTGCATGTCATTGTGTGCATGCTATGTGGGTGTGAATCTTTGTCTCTGCAGAGTTGACCTTTCCGTCCGGGCTCTGGTCCAGATTAGATGTGACACCTCCCTCTGCTAAAGACCAAACTGATACGCATAGTGACACCGACCGCGCACAAACGCGCACACACACACACACACACACACACATTAACACACGCGTGGGTGCGTGCCGTCTTGCACTAAAACGACAACGAGGGATACACAAATCATCCCTCTCTTCTGATAGCAAAGTCAGCGCTACAAAAGACATCCATACAGGCTAACGGCGTTAGCCGGTGGCGTGTGCTGGTTCTGGCGGTGCTAGCGTCTGGCGTATAGCAGGCAGCGCGGAGGTGGCACCGCGGAGGTGGAGGTGTTTCAGTCAGAGCCACCTGGGAGGGACTGATGCTGTAGAGTCTTCAGCCTACAGGCCGAGACTCCATTTCACTGATCACTGAGCGCCCTCTCAGCTGGGGCCACAGGGGACTGAGGATCACACGGCCCAGCTACCTGCACGTGGGTGTGTGTGTGTGTGTGTGTGTGTGTGTGTGTGTGTGTGTGTGTGTGTGTGTGGTCAGATGGGTTGTGTGGGGAAGAGAGAGAGAGAGAGAGAGAGAGAGAGAGAGAGAGAGAGAGAGAGAGAGGAGAAATGGGTGTGGCTGTAGGTATATGTTGAATCAGCACCAGGGACAGTGATGGGAGCTGGTCCTCTGACGATGTTTTGTTTTTTTAACCGACCCTTAGCACTGATCGCCATGGCGACACTACTGGGTAACAAAGAAGTCACAACCACATGTCAGTGGTTCAGGATACACACACACACACACACACACACACTGTGCGTCGATCTTGCTGATGGGCATGTGCTGTGCGTGCGTGCGTGCGTGCGTGCGTGCGTGCGTGCGTGCGTGCTGTGCGTGCGTGCGTGCGTGCGTGCGTGCGTGCGTGCGTGCGTGCGTGCGTGCGTGCGTGCGTGCGTGCGTGCGTGCGTGCGTGCGTGCGTGCGTGCGTGCGTGCGTGCGTGCCTGTTAAACTAATTCCAGTGATGGAGTGATGAATTGATCAAATTAACGATGACACAACGAAAACACATCGATGATGATTTTAACTCTTGTTGAACTCTCATGTCGTATATATTATTATACTTATGTCAGAAGAACGTTGGCGTGTAGCGGATGCTGACACTAAAAGTAAAATGCTCCAGCATACGATGCACTACACACAGTAGTGAATAATATGCACTATGATGATCCGGTGGACGATGATCGCCACGCACGCAATGTGTTGATTGGCCGATCGTTGTAAACAGACGGTAAGTGGCTGAGCCTTCACTGAGGCTGAGCCTTCACTGAGGCTGAGCCTTCACTGAGGCTGAGCCTTCACTGAGGCTGAGCCTTCACTGAGGCTGAGCCTTCACTGAGGTGGATATGAAGCATCAGAGGTTAAACACCGGGTGTCCCCGGGTCTAGTTAACATTTGATGAACTTCTAACGCCGGTGCAGGCGCTAAAAATAAAAAATATATAAAACCCCATGTGAGCCTGAGGAGAAGTAGGGCAGCGTGTGAGGGGAGGAGTTTACCCAGAGGCTGTAACCAAAGGGGAAAAGACCAGTGAATGAAGGGACAGAGAGTCACCGTCACCACAGCTTGGCAGCACGACGGTTTGAATGGAAGCGTCCGCCCTCGTTTAATTGTTTTTGTCCTTTTTGAAACCGTTTAGTTTGGAAATCAAAATTGGCCCATCGCTGTCTTTCTCCCACACACACACACACATTAACACCCCCCCCCCACACACACACACACACACACACACACACACACACACACACACACACACACACACACACACACACACACACACACACACACACACACACACACACACACACACACACACACACACACACACACACACGTCGAACGCCGCTTATAAAGAGCGCTCAGCGGCTCTGTGGCCCCTGAGCGGGGGGGGGGGGCCCCGTGGTGACCCCTAGGTGAGCGTTTAGCGCCTTGTCGGGGACCTTAGTCTCCACCTGCACCGGCGGTGTGTGTGTGTACCTGCCTTCATTAAAGCATGAGTCACAAAGCACTGGCGTGGCCTCTCTCGACGGTCTCCACTTTACACACGACCGTATATTACATAGGGGGGTGGGGTGAGGGGGGGTGGGGTGGAGGGGGGTAAGGGGGGTGGGGGGAGACTCATAAGGAAAGCTTGTAAAAAGGATAATTACCGTTCCACCGGGGAGCTGAAAGTTTGTTTTTTAATTAGCGCTCTTTGTCCGACACGGTGGATATTTAGAGATAATAAACTTTGCGTATCACTTTTTTATGTAATGCGTGTATTTCTCAGGAATCCCCACGGCCTCCGTGATCAAAGACACAAGCGGGGGTCCCTCCCTAACCGGAGCCCCCGGCTCCTAATGAACACATCAATATTAATCCCGCAAAAGAAACAGGGATTAGCGCAACTTTAACGCCATGCGGCGCTGCGGTAGTGGGATAATTAATGGAGAGGACTTAACGTAATTCATACGTTCACACCATCACCCTCCTCACCCTCTGAGGAGTCTCCCTATCCCTGGGCCAATCAACAGCTCCAGAAGATCAAGAAGACGACCTCCTGCTGTACCCAAGCCCCTCCCCAAGCCTTGAATAAAACATTTCAAATGTAATGGCGTATCACATGAACTCTTGTCATCTACATACGTTACATGACGCCAAGTCGTGAAGACTGAATACGAGTTGCGTGTTGTCTGATCTGATTGCACCGTCAGGCCGCGGTGAAAACACAGACGGACTCCGTCAGACGTAGTTAAGAGTGTGTTTCAGGCCGGCGATGTGAGGAGAAGAGGAGAAGAGGAGGAGAGGAGAAGAGGAGAAGAGGAGGAGAAGAGGAGAAGAGGAGAAGAGAGAGGAGGAGAGGAGAAGAGGAGAAGAGGAGGAGAGCGCCCCTTAGGTGGACGGCGGCCAGCGGGAGCGAGGGCGCACTAAACGCTCCAGTAAAAGATCCAGCGCATCACGTTGTTGTGTTGGACACAAACACCTCGCCGCCTTCCCAGAGCGGAGAGGAGCAGTAGATCAATTCAAGAGGAACAGTGGATATTAGGTTTAAGAAAAGGCTCTCCGGTGGAGCCACTGATGGGGACTGTGTTTTTGTAGCCTACATTAAATTGATCAGTTGAACAACCGGGGTGGTTAAGTGGCTCTCAAAGGCACTTGGCTATTTTTACCACTTCTCTCAAGTCCCGCTGCCTCTTTCTGAGTCTAGTTTTCTGAGTCCTTTCTTGTTACAGGGTTGTGTCAGGGCTGAGCGGGGAGCAGCGGCGAAGAGAGAGAGAGAGAGAGAGAGAGAGAGAGAGAGAGAGAGAGAGAGAGAGAGAGAGAGAGAGAGAGAGAGAGAGAGAGGTGTTTTGTTAACGATGAATCAATACAGCAACGCACTATTGAGAAAAGTATTTCTGACGAAAGAGTCCACGGAAAACATGAATATTTCATGACACTTTAAAAGGGATTTGTTCATATCCCAAATCATTTTGTCTCCCACAATGTAACCAGGAATTGAGTCTCTCGACGAACACACAGGGGTCATAAAAAACAAAACCAACAGCCCGCCCGCTTGGGTTTCACTCACCACGTCTCGGTGTTTAGACGACCGCTCTGTGAGGACGCTAACCGCCGAGAAACACCAGGTAGAGCCACACCGCACCGGTGTCACAATAGTATAATACTGTTGTACTATTCCCAGAGACGGACGCTTTTACCCAAAGTGATCTACATTGTGAACAAGGCAACGGACCAAATGCACCTGATGAAGGCGTTTTTATTAACCTCTGATGCTTCATATCCACCTCAGTGAAGGCTCAGCCTCAGTGAAGGCTCAGCCTCAGTGAAGGCTGAGCCTCAGTGAAGGCTCAGCCACTTACCGTCTGTTTACAACGATCGGCCAATCAACACATTGCGTGCGTGGCGATCATCGTCCACCGGATCATCATAGTGCATATTATTCACTACTGTGTGTAGTGCATCGTATGCTGGAGCATTTTATTTTTAGTGTCATCATAGATAGTTAGATAGTTAATTTGATAAATTCATCACTCCATCACTGGAATTAGTTTAACACACGCGCACGCACCCACACACACACACACACGCCCACGCACAAACACACACACACAAACACACACACACACATCTCGCTTGGGCAGGGTGCCACACCCCCTTAGGTTTAGGTTACCACTACAATATCCTGTTCTGATCGTGTGAATTGGAGAGTGTAAACCTGTGCAGCCAGCTCCCTGTAGAAGACTACCGCCTGACTTCCAATCCGCCTACCAAGGTCCTCGTTTGACTCCCATCACAAAGGTTGTGTTGAGACACTAACCCCAATGTGGCTTCCAGTCTCCCGTGCAGCAGGCGCCAGCGGCTCGACGTCATGACGACAAGGTTCTCTGGGCCTCAACATGAGTCCAGAAATGATCTTTTATTTTTCATGGGAAACTCTGCGTTAAAACGTTCCTGTGAATAAATTAACTCCATGAGGAGAATAAAGAAAAGGTGCTCATGCACACATCACACACACATCACACACACATCACACACACATCACACACACATCCTGGTTCTAAAGCGTCCTCCTGCTGCACACCACGCCCCTCCCCCTCTCCCCAACCTGTCTGTCTGTCTGATGACCCCCGCCTCCCCCTACACCTTGACCTCTACATCCCCCCAGCATCTGCCACACAGCGTGGGGTCGACGTTGTGCCACAGGGGGGGGGGGGGTCGGGGGAGGCTGTCACCGGAGGAGTGGGTAGTGAAAACCAACAGGTAGAAGAGGACAGGAAAAGAGGAGAGGAAAATAAAATATTTTCCCACTTAATGAATTCTAAAAGCTAACACTCGATGGCCTGGGCTGTCATCGGATGTGTGTGTGTGTGTGTGTGTGTGTGTGTGTGTGTGTGTGTGTGTGTGTGTGTGTGTGTGTGGTTGGGTTTGTGCTAGGGAAGGATAAAAGGTGGTGGTGGTGGAGGTGGTGGTGGTGGGGACACAAGTGACAGAGAATAATGCAGAAGAAAGTGTGTGTGTGTGTGTGTGTGTGTGTGTGTGTGTGGTTGGGTTTGTGCTAGGGAAGGATAAAGGTGGTGGTGGTAGGGTGGTGGGGACACAAGTGACAGAGAATAATGCAGAAGAAAGTGTGTGTGTGTGTGTGTGTGTGTGTGTGTGTGTGTGTGTGTGTGTGTGTGTGTGTGTGTGTGTGTGTGTGTGTGCATGTCTTTGTGTGGGGGGCGGGGGAAGGAACATGTGAGAGAGAGGAAGACAGAAAGGGGGGAGGAGAGAAAGAGACAGAGTAATGCACATGAGAGCTGACAAAACGGAGATGAGAGGTGAGAGATGTTGGGGGAAAAGGGGGAGGGATGGGAGGGTGTGTGTCGGGGGAGGGGTGTGTGTCGGGGGGGTGGGCGGTGTTGGCGGCAGGCTTCCCGTTCGTTCAAAGTGTTGCAGTTCAAATGTATTGCAAAATAACCGGTCCTGATGCTGCGCCGTTTCAATTTAACACAAAACTATTCCAGAGCTCGGAGCAGATGTGTCCCTGTCAACATCGCTTAGGAGGCCCCGTCTCCTCCGTCCACCTCGCCTCTCTCTCACCTCTCTCTCTCTCTCTCTCTCTCTCTCTCTCTCTCTCTCTCTCTCTCTCTCTCTCTCTCTCTCTCTCACTGTCATCTCTCCTGTGTCCATCCAACCCCTAACTCACCTTTCCTCCAATCTCCTCTCATCACTTCCTGTTCTGTTCTCAGGTCCTGTGGAGAGCGGTGCAGAGCCAGGCAGGAAATGGGCAAAAAAAAGGATGAAAAAAAGAAAGGAAAGCCAATAGAGAAGCAATGGAGTGGAGGAGACAAGAGGAGAAAAGGAGGGAGAGAGCAGAAGGGAGAACCAAGGAGACAAGAGATCACCAGAATACATGACAATGAACTAAGTTTACTTTTGTTCCGAATCAGCGATGGAGAAGGATAGTAAAAAAAATTCTATAAAGAGAATGAGAGAGAGAGAGAGAGAGAGAGAGAGAGAGAGAGAGAGAGAGAGAGAGAGAGAGAGAGAGAGAGAGAGAGAGAGAGAGAGAGAGAGGAGAAGAGAGAGAGAGAGAGAGAAAGACGAAGAGGAAAGAGGATATGGAGACAGAGAACAAGAGAGATGATGAGGGAGACAGAGAACAAGAGAGATGATGAGGGAGATAGAGAGAGGGAGAGAAGGAGAAAGAGAGAGAGAGAGAGAGAGAGAGAGAGAGAGAGAGAGAGAAAGTGAGTGAGGGCGAGAGGGCGAGAGAGAGATTGAGAGATCACAGAGCGAGGAGAGTTCCAGCTTTTGATTGGTTCGGCCCAAGCGGTTCAGGCCCGGCGTGCGACACCAGAACCCGTAATGGGCAGAGACCAGAGGACGGCCATTAAGGCTGAGGTAAGGAAAGGGCCCCCTGTTCATTAGCAGGGTCCCCACATCGGGGGACCTCCCCTCTCCTCTCCTCCCCTCCCTCCGCTCCCCTCTCCTCTCCTCCCCCCACTCTACTCCCTCCCCTCTCCTCCCCTCCCTCTCCTCCCCTCCCTCCGCTCCCTCCCTCTCCTCCCCTCCCTCCGCTCCCTCCCTCCCCTCTCCTCCCTCCGCTCCCTCCCCTCCCCTCTGGAAGGAAGGAAGGAAGGAAGGAAGGAAGGAAGGAAGGAAGGAAGGAAGGAAGGAAGGAAGGAAGGAAGGAAGGAAGGAAGGAGGGAAGGAAGGACGGGCTAGAGAAGAAACCATACCACCATGGACCATGTTTAGAATGACTTATCTCTGGGCTGAGTAATGAGGTGAGAGACATGGTCACTTTCATCTCTCCTGCGTTACCAAGGCGCCCATTATGCTCAGCAACAGAACATACAGAACATCATTAAAAAGACCTTTCCTCCCTCTCTCTCTCTGTGTTAAAGTTAGTGCTCACAATTTTTTGTAATTTGATTGTGTTTGTTTGCTATGTTTTTTTATATATATTTGCAAGATCAATTAAATTAATTACTATTATTAAAATGCTAAATTCTCTCTCTCTCTCTCTCTCTCTCTCTCTCTCTCTCTCTCTCTCTCTCTCTCTCTCTCTCTCTCTCTCTCTCTCTCTCTCTCTCTACCGTGCAGCAGCTAGCACCACACAATAGTCTATCGATGGAGCTGTCACGGGACAGTGGAGCCGTAACAGTGAATATCGATGCACTATCTGACCCACAGTTAGCGTCAGCTAGCTGCTACTGCTGCTACCGCCGCGGCACCGCCACATTAGCATGGCTTAAGCAGCAGCAGGACCTATTCCAGCAGGAGGGTTCTGAGCGGCATAGGCCTAGCCTCCAGGTATCCATAGCCATAGCTTCCCTAGCTGTAGCTTCCTTACCAGTAAGCTTCCTAGCTTCCCTACCGGTAGCTTTCCCGGCCATAGCGTCCATAGCCATAGCTTTCAGTAGCTTCCCTAGCCATAGCTTTCATTGCAGTAGAGAGAGAGAGAGAGAGAGAGAGACAGAGACAGAGACAGAGACAGAGAGAGAGAGAGAGAGAGAGAGAGAAAGAGAGAGAGAGAGAGGGAGAGAGAGCAGAGCAAATAAAGTGAATGAGTGGGCAAGACAGTGAATGATAGAGAATTAGGGAGAAAGAAAATGAGAGGAAGAGAGAATGAGAGAGAGAAAGAGAGAGAGGACGAGAGAAGAGAGAGAGAGAGAGAATGTGTGAAGAGTGAGAAAGTGAACGAGTAGGCAGAGAGAGAGAGAGAGGAAGAGAGAAAGCATGGTCTGCAGTGCTTTGATAAGCTTAATTATGGCTTAATCTTACCCTGGGCCTATGTCTTTCACTGACACACACATTATGAATATATCTATAGAAATAATATATGTATTAATATATATCCGCACACGCACACCAAACACACACACACACACAACACACACACACACACACACACACACACACACACACACACACACAGCCATGGAGATAACAACATCCCAGAACCCACTCCACCCAGGAATGTGTTGCCATGTTGGGATGTTTACATTAGTAATCTAAAGTCTGTCGGCAGATGAGCTAAGAAACCGGGAGAAACGGATCCTTCTTTCGCTTGTTTTGACCAATCATGTCGCTGGATTGCGGATCTGTAAGCGTGTGGATTAACGGAGAACACAACCTGGGCCGGCGGTAGTAAACAAGTTTAAAAAAGGTGTCTGTAAAGGTTTAGAATCAACACCGTGGAGATCGGCCACTGGAGAAACACACTGATTAAAATACCCTACTGAAAACTTGGTCTACTCGCACAAATCGGTTGATCTGCTATAACAGTAGGATGGATCAGAAGTTATGTTATAACACAGTAGGACTGATCAGAAGTTCTGCTATAACACAGTAGGACTGATCAGAGGATCTGTTATAACACAGTAGGACTGATCAGAAGTTCTGTTATAACACAGTAGGACTGATCAGAAGTTCTGTTATAACACAGTAGGACTGATCAGAGGTTCTGTTATAACACAGTAGGACTGATCAGAAGTTCTGTTATAACACAGTAGGACTGATCAGAGGTTCTGTTATAACACATTAGGACTGGTCAGAAGTTCTGTTATAACACAGTAGGACTGATCAGAGGTTCTGTTATAACACAGTAGGACCGATCAGAAGTTCTGTTATAACACAGTAGGAGCTGGATCAGAAGTTCTGTTATAACAGTAGGACTGTCAGAAGTTGTATAAACAGTAGGACTGATCAGAAGTTCTGTTATAACACAGTAGGACTGGTCAGAAGTTCTGTTATAACACAGTAGGACTGATCAGAAGGTTCTGTTATAACACAGTAGGACTGATCAGAAGTTCTGTTATAACACAGTAGGACTGATCAGAAGTTCTGTTATAACACAGTAGGACTGATCAGAAGTTCTGTTATAACACAGTAGGACTGATCAGAAGTTCTGTTATAACACAGTAGGACTGATCAGAAGTTCTGTTATAACACAGTAGGACTGATCAGAAGTTATGTTATAACACAGTAGGACTGATCAGAAGTTCTGTTATAACACAGTAGGACTGGTCAGAAGTTCTGTTATAACACAGTAGGACTGATCAGAAGTTCTGTTATAACACAGTAGGACTGCTGGATCCTAGATGAGTGTTTTCCCGAGGGTCTTATCAGGGCCCAGAGTCAGGGGGCGTGTCCTGTTCTGAACATCAGGGGAGCGGTCGTCAGCCGGTGACACGGCGTCTGACAGGAGAGTGACAGGCTGCTGACGTGTTTTCAGCAGGTTGGGGACAGAGCCGGGACAACAGATGCGTGCTCAGCGGGCCAAACCGAGATAAGGGTATCCTTCTGGTGTCTACTTCATCATCCACATACAAAAACATCCAGAAGATGCCGTACATTCAAAATACTGCTGCCAGGAATCCTGATGACAAAAATGTTTTCATTGCACTGACTTCAGGTCTCATTCAGGATCGACTGCAACATCCTGTTACTTACACACGGATAAACATAAATGGTGATGCACCTCCCTATCTACAAGATCTCATTACTCCACAAACCACCACCATCAACCTCAGATCTGCCAACAGCTCCTCAAGCCCCCCAGGGGGCGGGGCATTTAGGAAGGCCTTTTTATGTTTAAATTAGTGCTCAGTATTTTTTGTAAAGTAAGTTTGTTTGCTATGTTTTTTAAACTTTGTAGCACTCTGGGACTTATATATTCAGTATATATTGTGGTACCCCAAGCTACCCTTGGGGTCCCACCAGGGCAAAGTATAGGAGACTTACCTTTGGTTACGTTGTGGGAGGCGTATATCTCCCGAGGGAGATACTTGGAGGGCTTTAGGACCCGGGGGAAGGCGAACGAGATCCCGGAGTGAAACCCCCAGCTGACAACAATCAACACCTGAGTAAATCAGGTGCTTAAAAGCACACAGGTAGAGGGTTGCTGGAAAAGAGAAGGGGGGTGAGAGGACCGAGCCCTTGCGGCCGAGAGGTCCCGCCATATGCTGCTATGCTACTATGCTGTTATGCTGTTCTGTTGTTCTGCTGGTTTCAGTTGTGATGCGAAGAAATAAAAGGACATTCTTCGTTTAACCCTCAAAAACCCGCTGTTGTTTGCCTCCTTGAGCGTGGGCGCTCACATATGGTGGAGGATGCGCGCATTCTGACCCAGCTCACAACCGAAGACATGGATCCGGCCTTAAGGGAGTTGCTGACAACAGTGTTGCAGGGGCAACAAACATTACAGAAGGCCGTCACACAGCTCTGTGAGCGCGCAGCGCAAAGGACTCCGGGAAAGCGGCCGAGAGAGGAATGGGCCCACGTGTTGGCTCCGTACCCGCCGGAGGACGCCGCTCTGCACCCGCCGGAGGACGCCGCTCTGCACCCGCCGGAGGACGCCGCTCCGCACCCGCCGGAGGACGCCGCTCCGCAATCGCCGGAGGACGCCGCTCCGCACCCGCCGGAGGACGCCGCTCCGCACCCGCCGGAGGACGCCGCTCCGCACCCGCCGGAGGACGCCGCTCCGCACCCGCCGGAGGACGCCGCTCCGCACCCGCCGGAGGACGCCGCTCCGCAACCGCCGGAGGACGCCGCTCCGCAACCGCCGGAGGAC
>JANIIK010000365.1:82500-85000 GCA_027704905.1 Muraenolepis orangiensis
GCTACAAAAGGCCAAAAAATACCAGTCTGAGGGCTTCAAGCTGGTCCTTTTTATGCTGTTCTCTACCCTAGTCTGTTCATTGGGTCGAGTCAGCGGTTAGCACTGATTCCTCAGAGCCAGAAGGTCACGTGTTCAGAACCCTGACGCCTGGGTTTTCCCTGTGAAGTTGGCTTGTTACCTCTGGGTGAAATAGTCTGGAATAAAACATCACATTCTCCGAGGACTTCTCCCGGAGTAACTAAGCATGGGAAAAAGGTGGAGAAAAAAACCGCAGAGAAGAGAGAGAGAGAGAGAGAAGAGAGAGAGAGAGACAGAGAGAGAGAGAGAGAGAGAGAAGAGAGAGAGCCGATGGAAATGAGAACGCAGGTCAGTCTGAATGAAAATGTTAAGCGAGACGAGGAAACTAGGATTGTACCACTCTCTGCTCTCCTCTCTGCTCTCCCCTCTCCTCTCTGCTCTCTCCTCTTTCCTCTCTGCTCTCTCCTTTCCTCTCTGCATTCTCCTCTCCTCTCTACTCTCTCCTCTCCTCCTCTCCTCTCTCTCTGCTCTCTCCTCTCCTCTCTCCTCTCTGCTCTCTCCTCTCCTCTCTCCTCTCCTCTCTCCTCTCCTCTCCTCTCTCTCCTCTCCTCTCTCCTCTCCTCTCCTCTCCTCTCCTCTCTCCTCTCCTCTCCTCTCTCTCTCCTCTCCTCTCTCCTCTCTCCTCTACCGCTTTTTCTTTTGCCAAGTTTTTCGCTTCTCGCTACCATTACTCAGCTGAAAATAGATAAATAGATGTGATATCTATATACAAAAAACTAGTATCAAGTGGACTGCAATATAATGTGGTGATGTGAATGTATCAGCAGCCAGGGGAGGAATATATATATATATATATATATATATATATATATGGCCCTGGATGTCTGGGAGGGTACAAAATACAGAAACAAAATGGACACTATTATTCCTCAGCTAAAGAAATCCATGGGAAAAATAACTGCACATAACACAGACACACAACACACACTGACACACACACACACACACACACACACACACACACACACATACACACACAACACACACACACACCCACACACACACACACACAGGCAAGCAGGCAGGCACACAGGGAAAAAATGAAAAATACAAAATATGAACAGCCTACATCATAAATTCTGAAAACAAATATGCACGCTTCATCTGCGGTGTCACCGCGTGCCTGACCTCACCACACACACAAACCACCACGCACACACACACACACACACACACGCACACACATGCACACACACATGCACACACACACACATGCACACATGCACACGCACACACACACATACTTTCTGCCCCATCACTCTTCTGCAGCTGCTGATCCACCCCTCCTCTTCTCACACACCTCGGTCCCCACAGACAGACACACAAGTCAGCAGACCGCAGTGTGCTCACAGCTCACAGGGAGACCGCAGGGGGGGGGGGGGGGGCTTCTGCGCCCACAGACTCGGAGTTAGCATCACAAGGATGATAGTATATATAGTATAGATAGGGCGCTCATGCTAGCCGGTAGCATAGCTAGCTGCAGTGTCTCTACATGCTGTGTGTGCCTCCTTCTGGCTTCTGATGTCGGCAGCTTGACTCTGTGACAAGCTGCAGCATCTGAAGGAGCAGTTTCAGGTCACATTAAGCAGGAGACGGGAGATGGTTTTACAATATGTTGCTCCATATATTCTCATGGATTTCTTCCTCCATAACAAAATATATGGAGTAACATCCCCTCCGTTAAAGGGCTCTGTGGTCCGTGATAAAGTGCAGAATGTGTCTCATAGAGGAGTGAACATGTGGGATGAAACGACACTCCCCTCTGACGGGGTGGGGTCAAAGGGGCGTGTCGACGCCGCAGCAGTCAAAGCCATCCCGGAGAACACTGCAGCGTCCTGATTGGCCCGTGGCCTCTAAGCCGAATGTCTCGAGGAATGAGGTCAGTGGTTAAGTGAAGTATATGCCTTATGACATGGAATATGAACATGCGTCGGCCTTTTTCATAATTATTACCTCAAACTAATGGGGGGGGGGAACTGAGCGTGGTCCAAAGGATGCTCTCTTTATTTCCCCCTTTGCCGCCGTGTGTCTCCTCTCCTCTGTGGTCCTCCAGTCAGAGAAGACAGCCCACGTCTCTATTAAGAACACGCTGGTGTTTTAGCGCTCTACCTCCACGCCGGTGCCGGACAGCCCTGATTAACAATTAAATGAGAAACCTAATGAAGCTGGCATCTTTGTGGCCACCCGAAATTTCCCCAGCGTACAAACAGGGGGTCCACATCTGGCTCTCTGTCGCCACTTTTTAACCTTCCTGAGAGAACACACGTCAAGAGAGAGAGAGAGAGAGAGAGAGAGAGAGAGAGAGGAGAGAGAGAGAGAGAGAGAGAGAGAGAGAGAGAGAGACGTGTGTGTTCCGGTGTGGTGGCTGCGAGGCGATTTCAGGACGCCGGTTGCAGCCATTAGCAGCGTGTGGCTAACCGGG
>JANIIK010000365.1:95000-127500 GCA_027704905.1 Muraenolepis orangiensis
AGGAGGCCCGGGGTTGGATCAATCCCCTCAGTATTAAGGACCACTTGCTTTCCCATTTTCCATCCTCCCTCACCCCTCTCCCTCCCTTCGCTTGTCTTCTTGTTACGCTTTCTTTGCTTAGATTTTTTCTAAATATGTCACAACACCAGGGGAGGAGAGGGGAGGGGAGAGAGGGGAGGAGAGGAGGGAAGAGAGGGGAGAGGAGGGAGGAGAGGTAGAGGAGAGAAGAGTGGAAGGAGGGGGAGAGGAGGTGGGGAGGGAGAGGAGAGGGAGAGAGGTAGAGGAGGAAAGAGAGGGGGGAGAAGAGTGGGAGGAGGAGATGGACGTCTCTTTCTGCGACTCTAGTGCAGCAGAGAACGTGTGTGTGTGTGGGTGTGTGTGTGGTGTGTGGTGTGTGTGTGTGTGTGTGGTGTGTGTGTGTGTGTGTGTGTGTGTGTGTGTGTGTGTGTGTGTGTGTGCCGCATAACTGTGTCTTCAGTTATTTTCCGTGAAGAAGCACAATTTGTCACCATCTCTGCCACTTTGTCAAACACGACACCTCCCGGTAGATGGGAGTGACCTCCCATCTACCGCCTACTGGTGAGTTGTCGTACATCCGAGGGAGAGAGAGAGAGGAGAGAGAGAGAGAGAGAGAGAGAGAGGAGAGAGAGAGAGAGAGAGAGGAGAGAGAGAGATGGGCTGCTAGGGAACCTCCACCCACCCCCCCCACCACCACCCCCCTCGAGGCACCCTGCATCCTTCTGATCATCTCCTGGCGACTAACAAGATTATCAAGGTTCTCCCAAATGCCTCCTGATTCCACACAGAAACCGCTCACACACACACACACACACACACACACACGCACACACACACACGCACACACGCACACACACACATATACACAAGAGAGAGAGCCCCCTTTCCATTAAGGACGCGGGAGCTAGCATTATGTGCTACAAAATGCTTTAGTGCAGGTATTAATGAAGGACCCTGAGGCTGAGGCGCTGAGGCCCTCAGTTGACACTCACACACACATGTGGTTAATGAAGAGCGTCCATTGTTCCTCCCAACAACACTTAGAGAGGTTGACTCGGAGGGGAACCACGCCAAGAGAATGTGAACGCCGTCGGAAACCGTGAACAAACACTACGGAGGAATCGCTTATTTACAGGTTAAGTTAAAACATCTCAAATGTATATAATAAAGAAAAAGACAAACAAACGGCATTAGCAACGCAGAAGTAGACGTGGATCCTTGTTCTTTAAGGCAATTAGCCTCGCCGGGCAGCACACAACGCCACATGTTGAGGTGGGTGTCTGTTGTCTCCTTCCTACGGGCGGAGAAAACGCTTTGAGACGCGTTGGCGGGTCGCACGGCTAGCAAGAGCAGGACTTGTCATGCTAATTTAATGAGGTGTGATTTAGCCACGCTGTCTCCAAGGGGTTGTTTTGTATTTCTTAGAGCAGATCTTTGCCGTGGCTGATTGTGTTAAAATAGCATCGGTTGCTGGAGGAAAAGTCTGGTAAAACGGGAAAGCCCAGCGTGTGGATGTGTTGGTGTTGGTGTAGAACCACTGAACCGTAGACGGAGTTACACGCTTCCCAAGCCCAAAGCAGACTACACATGTCTCACCATTGTGGGTTTGATTGACACCGTGAATGTAAAGTGTCCTTTTCCCTGAGTACTTCCCCGCTAATTAGTGTTCTGTTTTAGTTGCACAGAAGTTGTCTGGTTGTCTGATGAAATGTTTTTGCGGCATGTTAGCGACTGAAAGGGCCCCTTGTTTGACGACCAGGTGAGGGACGCTAATTAGCTCGCTTCAAGCCATGCTACAAGCCATGCTACAAGCCATGTCCAAAATCCACCCTCTAGCGACACCACAAGTGGAAGAGTCCAACCCCAAGATGGGTCTACTGCAGTGGTGAAGCGTCAGGGCCTTCAAGGTATTCAGAGAAGGCCCTGGAACCCTCAGATGAAACAAAAAAAATTGAATTAATTGTATTAATCAAATTTGATATAATAAAAAATTAATGAATAAATGAGAATCATATCTGTGTTGTTGATCTGTAATATTACAGTGTTACGTTGATTTCTCGGTCCATGCACTACCCAAAGTACTCGCGAATGCCGTGGCCCTTAAACTGAATGAGAGCGTAGGTTTGGATTGACAATTTGATCAACTAATCATATATTGGTTTGTAGCCAAGGCACGCAGATATCCATGGTCCATAGTTTACTGGCTCGAGACAGAGAATCTAGCGTAGTGCTACGTTGTTTTTTTCTACGTAGGTTTTTTACGTCAAAATGTCTACAGAAGGTCCAGTTGTGATAGACACGGTTCACCACTGGTCCACCGGAAGTGGGCCGTACCAACTGGTAGGCTGGTATCTATCCACCGTTCATCTGGCTAGACACTCTCTCACTGTGTGTGTGACGTCTTTTGAAGGGCTTGTAGCGGCTAAGCCACATCCCCACCTGGTCCTAACATAGGGGCCCTGTTATTACACGGTGGAGTCAGCCATGCAAGGGGACAGCCAGCACGTCAGGAGCAGTTAAGGTTAGGGTGTCTTGCGCAAGGACACCTCGATAGTTTTTGCTAGGAGGAGCCGGGGATCAAACCGGCAACCTTTTGGTTGTGAGGCGACTGCGCTACCTCCTGAGCTATACTGCCGAATGAATGTATATTTATAATTCCATGCCTTGTTCGATTCAACCCCCCACGGTGCGTATGACACAAACTACCTGCCAGCCAAAGTCTATTTCAGACCAATGAAAAGGAGCAGACAAAACTGAGACGGAAACTTCTGCTTTCAACGGCCTTCAAAACATACCGAACACCACCTGACCTACAGGACTGACTGGCTCTCAATGGGTGAGTTTGAAATGGGCACAGCTTGCTCACACACACACACACACACACACACACACACACAACACTGTCTCTCTCACACACACACACAGTCTCTCTCTCACACACACACACACACACACACACACACACACACACACACACACACACACACACACACACACACACACACACACACACACACACACACACACACACACACACACACACACACACACACACACACACACACACACACACACACACACACACGCACGCAGGTGAACGGGGAGGATGCTGCGCTAGTCGTAAATATGAAGCAAACAGGGACACGTATAATCCATAACACCGTGACACCATGAGACCTGGGACAGCGGGGAAGATATCACCGTTCTGATTTCATATAAAGGTTAGTTGTCTGGATTTCAAACCCACTTTATCCTAAACCGTCCCCCCTCCCTGCTGCTTTAAATCCAAATTTTATAATTATTCAGGTTGATGTAGACCAACGCCTGAGAGGACAAGGCGCATGCTAATGGAAGGTCTCCTACTGCGGCTCATACTAATGGAAGGTCTCCTACTGAGGTGTTCTCTGTTCCAATATGTCTTCCCGCTCAGACCGTGTGCCTGATGAGAAACACCCAACCCCCACTGTACTGTCACTTTCACTCCGACGG
Organism: Muraenolepis orangiensis; assembly: GCA_027704905.1. Taxonomy (NCBI): domain Eukaryota; kingdom Metazoa; phylum Chordata; class Actinopteri; order Gadiformes; family Muraenolepididae; genus Muraenolepis; species Muraenolepis orangiensis. Next base: position 98,508 of record JANIIK010000365.1, read on the forward strand.
ACGGGGACAGAACAATATAATTCAATTGTATTTATATTTTATGATTTATTTCCCCCCCCCCAAAAACTGAATCAATTGAACAGACTCTCTGAACTCTGTGATGTAAAATAATGTGCTCACCACGTCCATGGCCGTTTGGGATGTTCTCGCTAAAGTACGCTAAAGCACGCTAAAGACTAGGGTTCAGATGCTAATGACTTGGTTTGGAGTGGGTGACTCCCCTCGCTCAAAGAGCTGTCATGAAGCTCGGGGTCGACTTAAAACTTAAAATCACTGAACTTTAAAAAAAACATTTTAAAACAGTACAACTTTCAGGCAAGTCGAGTCGGCAAAATCCTCAGACTTTGGCTAACAGAGGTAGGCTAGCTGATTTACCGACCTAATTGTTACGTATAAGCACGCACACACACACACACACACACACACACACACACACACACACACACACACACACACACACACACACACACACACACACACACACACACACACACACACACACACACACACACACACACACACACACACACACACACACACACACACACAGCTCCCTCGCCTAGCCCATCCTTCCTTGGATGGGAAGCAGGGGATTACAGACATGAATCCTTAACAAGCTGTAAAAACACTTAATCGCGGTGCTCTGGTGATTAGGAACCATGCTGCCACAGTTTTCATTTATTTTATTCGTTTTAATTTAAGAACGTTAAGGACATTACATTTAAACTAAACTTGTACTGAGCCCAAAACACCAGGAATAACAATGTTGCAGAAATTACAGGGCAGAGAGTTCGAGGTTTTTTATAGTTTCTCGATAAGCCGAAGCAAACATCCTGCACAGAATTGTAAATAATTAAAAGGACATTAGGCCTAAAGTAAGGACCGTAGAACTGTACGCAGTGAAGAGGCGAACACACAACCCTTCATTCTAGAGGTACTGTGCTACAATCACTGGCTACCAAACAGTACGCACACACAGACCCAAACAACCCACACATCCACAACTCAACCCCTGACAATGAACGCACTGAAAAGACCAGTATTATTGAGTGTCTATCGGGCTCTACTGTGTGTGTGTGTACGTCATGGTGGATATTTCATCTTTGCGTCAGCAACCGGGGGATTTCATGGTCAGGGTCACCAAAGATATTCCAATAAAAAGGATCCTCCAGACAGACAGAACATGTCTAAATCTCCCTAAGAAACGTCCAATAAATCCCAGGCTGAATGAATAGGGTCCCTCCCTTTGGCCCGGAGGACGGAGAGTTTGTATCTTACATCATTTAAAAACTAAATCAACTCAGAACAGCACGAGCAAGTGTGCTGTGTGATGGATCACCGATGACACGGCGTCTTGCATTCATCAGAATCAGATAGAAGATACAAGATATTTATTTGCCATTTGTACATTGAAATGCTTGCTCCCCATTCTCTCCCGCAGTAAACTTCTCAAAAAACAATACCATAAAAATAATATATACAATAAAAATAAAAATGAACAAAAAAAGGACAGCAAAGTGATAGATGATAAGAACATCTGTTGAATGTGCAAAAATAATAGGCTGTTGTCCTCACACCATCGCGTCAGCTGGACCACCTCATCTCTGTACTCTGTTTCATCGCCCTCGCTTATCAAGCCGATGACTGTGGTGTCGTCTGCAAACTTGATAATGTGATTATTGCTGTGCGTGGCAGTACAGTCATGTGTGTACAGCGAATAAAGCCGGGGGCTGAGGCAGCAGCCTTGGGGTGCTCCGGTGTTGAGGACCAGAGTGGATGAGATGTTCCCAATCTTCACCACTTGAGGCCTGCCCGTCAGGAAGTCCATAATCCAGTTACAGATGGGGGCGTCCAGACCTAGGTCCCTCAGTTTCAGGACCAACTTGGAGGGAACGATGGTGTTGAACGCCGAGCTGTAGTCAATGAACAGCAGTCTGACGTAGGTGTCCCTCCTGTCTAGGTGCTGCAGGGCCATGTGTAGTGCCAGGGAAATGGCGTCGCCATGTGTATGTGTGTATGTCTGTGGGAGCCCAATGGTATGGTAAATAATCAGAAAAACAAGTCAGGAACAGGAACGCTGAACAGCACACCTGCCCAGGCTGACGGCACAACGCCGAGCATCACAACGAGACACAAGATGTTTCCTGGCTTTATTCCAGAGGTTGGTGAGGGCCACGGACAACGATTCCAACAACAATTGCCTTCATTGTTGTGTGAGTGTTGTGCAGGAATACCAACATGGAACAAACCAGCGAACCCAAAGCAACAACAGACAGAAGACAACATCACAGAGCAGACAATTAGCAGACAAAGAACCCAGAGTGCTGCTGCTGCTTCAGGAATTACAAACCATTAGGAGAAATGATTATTATTATTATTATTATTCTCTCTCTCTCTCTCTCTCTCTCTCTCTCTCTCTCTCTCTCTCTCTCTCTCTCTCTCTCTCTCTCTCTCTCTCTCTCTCTCTCTCTCTCTCTCTCTCTCTCTCTCTCTCTCTCTCTCTCTCTCTCTCTCTCTCTCTCTCTCTCTCTCTCTCTCTCTCTCTCTCTCTCTCTTAATGAAAATGCACACGTAATGACCAACTAAAAGGGGCAATGGAACGTTGAGTTCTCCACTTCCAATCAGAGCACGAGTGGTGGGATATTATGGGATGGCTGGTGGGGGCTGTACACAGGGGGCTGATGGCCCCTGTATCCTTCCTCTCCAGAGCCTTTCTGACTAATGTTACATCTGGCACTATCACAACTGATGGTGACACACCATTCTTCTTTTGGTACATATTCTCATAAGAAAACAAACACGGTACAAAATGCCAGCATTCAGTTCAAAGAGTTCCTTTTCCTATTTTGTGTTAATATTCTTAGAACAAACTAAACGAAACCCACCCGTATGCTCTCCCCCTTTTCCCTCCCCCCTCCCCCGGATCCCTCCCCCCTCCCCCGGACCCCTCCCCCGGATCCCTCCCCCGGATCCCTCCCCCGGATCCCTCCCTCCCCTAAAGCGGTACAAAATAAAACAAAACTACATTTTTATTTCTTCCTAGTTTAATATGATTTTGAGTTCCCGCTCAAAATCTTTTCTCAATTCCGTCAGGCGGAATTTCCGATCAATTTGGGTTTTTGCTTCAACCTAATAAGTCAGGTCTCAAGTCAGATAGAGGTCGCCATTACTTTTAAACATTGTTCAACATTGTGGACACACCTTCTACAAACGCTGGAATAATAAGCTATATTTCAAGATTCAAGATTTGTATTACAATGGAATAGTACCATGTAATGCGTACTCCCCATTCCCTCCCACATATGAATTTCTAAAACACAATATAAAAAAAAATACTATACATAATAAATATGAACATAAAAGTCACTGAAGGATGATATTTACGTTATGTGTTGAATTGTGCATTTAAAAGCATTTTAGTGCCATTTTAGTGATAGTAGTGCAGCAGCATCATGAATACAGTGCAGTATATTTCAGAATTCTACCCATGAAAATACATACCAAAAAACCTCTCTAGATGGCAGAACAGCGGCGGTGCTCAGGATTAGTAAAGATCCCAGCAGCACACGTGACCTAAATAAATACTGCTTGGTTCAAATCCTCATGGTCCTGCTGGACTAGTGAGGGTTAGCCCCCCTGGGAGCTCAGTTCATTCAGAGAGCACAGCAGAGGCAGAAGGAGAGGAGAGGAGTCTGCTCCGGTCTAATAGAACGGCTTAGAATTTGGGAATCTGTCCGGCTGTGGATGTCAGACAGCAACATGTGTCAACCGTCTGGCGTCAAACCTGCAGTCACACACACGCAATGAGATTACATTCTACAGGAATCGGCAAACTACGGCGTACAGCAAGTCGACATACGGAAACACAGCTAGAGCGACCATTAGTCCGATCAGAGGGAGAGTCAGTACGATGTGCCCATGTAGGAACATGGCGTCTAGCCTGTGGTTAAGAAGTGTCCAGATGTATAATAACAACATATGGCCGATATGAAAACCTATGCTGACCGCACTATTGTAAGGGACTCGGACAAAGCCTCTGCTGAATGACGATAATGTAATGTAATGAAACGATTATATAAACTGTATATATATATATATCTATATATATAGATATATATATATATTGTAACGGCCTGGGGAAGGCTGTGAGTGGGGTGGGCCCAAGGGGAGTGGTTCCGGTTGGGCGGGAGTTTAGGGGTTGTTGTTCCAAGTTAGAGTGAAGTGTGTGTGGGTGTGTGTGTGTGTGTGTGTGTGTGTGTGTGTGTGTGTGTGTGTGTGTGTGTGTGTGTGTGTGGAAACTAGGTTGTTAGCTGACGGCTAAGGGAAATAAACTTGTGTTCACTATACTCCGTGTCGTTCGGCTCATTTCGCTACATTGGTGTCAGAAGTGACTAAGGACATACGCTACGATCCTGGAGTAATGGGACGGAAGAGGAGTTTGGAGTACCCCAGAGAGGGGAGAGTGAAGAGCGAGGAGAGCGACGACGAGCAGTATGGCGCGTGCGGTTGGTCGATGGAGAGAGCTCCGCGAGAGGCAAGTTGTCGCATCAGAAGAGCGACAGGAGGGAGGGCCAAGGACGGAGTCAGGACCCCTCCAGTGGCGGCTCGCAACGTTCCTTTGTCCCCCAGAAGGGACCCGCCGGTCGAGCCTCGGGAGCGGGCGAGGCACGGAGGCAGTCACCATCCCGCTACCGGGGCACCACTGAAGGCTCCGAAGTTGGGAAGCTTTCCATGCTCAATTTGATCTATTGGCCAGAGCAGCGGAGTGGTCGAGGGAGACCAGGGCACTGCAGCTGGCCCTGTGCCTTACTGACGATGCTTGGTCCTGTCTGCTGCTGCTCAACCCAGAGGACAGACAAGACTATGATGCGGGGGAGCCACTGAGACAGCTGGTGAATGACGTGGAGAGCCGAACACGTCGGGCACACATACCCCCAGAGGTTACAGTGTGAGCTGGCACGGGACCAGTTCATTAGAGCCCTGGTACCCACGGAGTTAAGGGTACAAGTACAGCTGCAACACCCCCTGACCTTGCAGTCGGCATTGGACATTGGCCGTGGGGAGGGAGAATGTGTGGGGCCCGTCGGCAGAGGGTGACCAGCGGGAGAGCTTGCGGCCCGTGAGAGTCGAGACCCGCCTGGCTGACGGAGTTGACAGAGCTGATTCGAGCGGCGACGCAGCAGACCAGGCGCCAGCCAAGCCTGGGACCCAGGCGGTGTTGGGGGTGTGGCCAGCCAGGACATTTGGCTCGGGATTTCCCCAAGTCACGGCAGGGGCAGGGAAACGGCATGGGTCCCGCATAGAGGGGGATATGCGGAACCCACAACCGGCCCCACGTCCGGCTTGGATTTCCCCGGCGTTACCCTCCGCAAGAGGGGCCCAGTGGGGCAGCCAAGGAAGCCGGGCGTCGTCTTCCCCAGAAGTTGAGGGAGACCAGGCCCGGGGGCCTATAGTGACTGTGGGAAGGGCCTCGATTAGGGATTCATGTTCAACGTGGTCGGTGGACTGTAAACCATGCACGGCCCTAGTTGACTCGGGGTCGACAGTGACTTTGCTACGGGCAGACTTGGTGCCGAGCGATACACAGCTGGAGCCCACGACGGTACAGCTACGCACCGCTACGGGGGAGCTGGCGCCGTTAAAGGGGAAGGTCACTGTAAAGTTATCGGTAGGAGGGTGGGCAGTTTGTCATCGGGTGTGGGTAGCGGCAGTACCCTGCATTCTGGGCCTGGACTTTTTGAAGGCTACCGGCTGTAGCCTAGACTTTGGAGCAGGGGTCGTAAGATTCAGGGATGGGCCGGTGGTAACGATGGCCCCCACAAACACCCCGGGTTGGCCCCCAGTCAGGCTGCAGGCGGCAGAGGTGAGGAATACGGAGACGGGGGCCAGCCGCACCTCCTCCGGGCCCCTCGCCCAGGAGACACCCTGTCCGAAGGGTTCCCCCAACCGCACACCCACCGAGAACCCTCCTGCCCCCAGCCAGTTACCGGGACCCCAGCCTGGGGGTGACAGAGTACGCCTGGCCTTAAAAGCAATATGGACTAAGAACTCCGGTCACCTCACCGCCTCGCAGCAAGAGCAGCTGTGAGAGCTGCTCCGAGAGTTCAAGGACAGCTTTGCTTTGAGGGAGAAGGAGGTGGGGATAACCCACGTGGCACAGCACGAGATCGACACCGAGAACGCACGGCCGATTAAGTGTAGGCCTCGGCGGCTACCACTGGCGCGACAGGAGGCATGCGACCAAGCCGTACTGAACTTGCTGCAAGCAGGAACCATCGAACCCTCCAACAGTCCATGGGCAGCCGCTGTCGTCATGGTCCCGAAGAAGCTGGGGGGTTGACGGCTGTGCCCGAACTACAGGCCGGTGAACGCAGTCACCCGGAAGGACTCTTATCCCTTGCTCCGCATCGATGAGTCCCTGGACTTGATCGCAGGCTCATCGTGGTGGTCCTTGGACCTTCGCAGCGGGTACTGCAAGGTGCCCTTGGCTCCCGAGGCGAGACCTAAGACGGCGTTCTGCACGGCGGCTGTGGCAGTTCAAGGTCCTCAGTTTCGGACAATGTAATGCCCCAGAAACCTTCGCCCGGCTGATGGACCAGGTGCTCGCCGGGGTTCCCCATCAGCAGTGTGTGGTGTACCTGGACAACATCTTGGCCCATGGCGGGTCCTTCAGGGCTGCCATCAGGTCACTCAGGTTAGTGGTGGAAAGGGTCAGGGCCGCAGGTTTAAAGCTGCACCCAGATAAGTGCTACTTCATGCAGCGGGAGGTAGACTTTCTGGGCCACACAGTGGGCGCGAAGGGCATCAGTACCCTAAAGGACAAGGTGTGAGCAATAGCAGACTGGCCCACCCCCTGTAACTAGACACAGCTGAAGAGCTTCTTGGGCCTGGCCTCCTACGACCGGCGTTTTGTACGGGGTTTCGCCTGCCTGGCAGCACCATTGTTCCGTCTGCTGCAGAAAGACTTTCTGAGTGAGAGACTCAGAGACTGAGTGGACGGAACAATACCAGCAGGCCTTTAGCAGACTGGAACGGGCCTTGTGCCAGGCACCGGTACAGGTCCCAGCGAACCCATCCCTGCCCTTTCTCTTGGACACAGAAGCTAGTGCCATGGGGGTGGGGGGCGTGCTCTCGCAAGAGGGGCCTGAGGGAGAGCAGGTCATAACCTACTTCAGTAGGGCATTCAACAAGGCCGAGAGACGTTACTGCGTTACTCGGGGGGAGCTCCTGGCACTGGTGTTGTCCATATGCCACTTCAAGTACTACCTGTGCGGGCCCTCTTTCCGGTTGCGGACAGACCATGCTGCCCTCAAATGGCTCATGACCTTTAAGGAAGCGGAGGGTCAGGCAGCCCGGTGGCTTGAGGAGCTCCAGGCCAACACCATGGTCCAAGTTTGGGGCTCTGCGCCTGGGCCAAGGGGTCCTACAGAGGGCCTGGACCGAGCCAGCATCCGGAGAGGTGGCAGACGGTGGTCCCCAAGGGCTTGCGGGCAGGAGAAATCGGAGCCATGCATGGAGCAGACGTGTCGGGTCACTTCGGGGTCACCAAGACCCTTGGTCGCCTTCGCCAGGACTTCTACTGGGGGCAGTGCCCGCAAAGGCCCCCCGGGTTGCTCGCATGCCCCACTCCAAATATTTGCGGTGGGAGCCCGCATGGAAAGGGTGGCCGTGGATAAGCTGGGACCTCTACCTCGTTCCGATTGGGGGAACCGTTTCGTTCTGTCGGTGATGGACTACTTCACCAAATGGAGAGGCGTACGCAGTGTCGGAACAGGAGGCCACCACGGTAGCGGATGCCCTGGTGGAGGGCATGTTCTGCCGTTTCAGGGTACCAGAGTCCCTACACAGTGACCAGGGAAGGAATTTCAAGTCCCTGGTGATTACCGCTATGTAGGGTTTACTGGGCCTGGGGATCCAGAAAACCTGTACCACCCCCTTGCGACCGCAGAGTGACGGGTTGGTGGAGAGATTCAACCGCACCCTGGGGCAGCAGCTGGCCATCCTCACGTCATCACACCAGAGGGATTGGGATGACCATCTACCCTTGGTTCTCATGTCGTGCAGATCGGCGGTGCAAGAAAGCACCTCCTGCTCATGCTGGGCAGGGAGCTTCACACCCCGGCCGAGTTGGCGTTCGGTCGACCCCCTGACACCCTGCCTCCGGCCTCCAGCCCGGAGTATGCCAGCAGACTTCAGGATCGCCTGGAGTCGGCCCACACATTTGCCCGCGACCAGCAGCCAGAGTGAGGCAGAAAAGAAACTATGACGTGCGGGCAAAAGGGCGTCACTTTGAGGCTGGGGAGCTGGTGTGGGTTTAAGATTCAAGATTCAAGATTCAAGATGACTTTATTTATCCCAAGGGAAATTAAGGTGCAACAGTTGAAACAGGGGGAATAAATGCACACAAAATATACTAATACCTAAAAACTAAATAAAAACTAAACTAAACTAAACTAGTATGAACAAAACATAACTAAATTTAATCTAAATGAAATCTAAATGTATTGACAGATGAATTGCACAATTTACAGTATTATTACAGTAATACGTAGGTATATACAATATACAACAATACGTATAGTGTAAATTGGCAGTAATAAAATACTAATAAATAACACTGAAAAAGTGACATGTGAAAAGTGAAAAGTGAAAAAGTGCAAAATTACAGTAAGAAAAAATAAATAATAATAATAGTAAATAAATAAAAATAATAATAACAGTGTGTTGACCTCAGGTCACTGAGTCTCCACTGTCCCTCTCACGACCCGAGGTAGATGAATTAAAGAGTCTGATGGCCACAGTAAGAAAGGACTTCCTGTGGCGTTCTGTGGTACACCTGGGTGGAATGAGTCTGTTGCTGAAGGTGCTTCTGTATGAGGTCAGCACCTGATGGAGAGGGTGAGAGTTGTTGTCAAGGATACTACGCAGCTTGCGCAGCATCCACCTCTCAGACACCACCAACAAGGAGTCCAGCTGGACCCCCAGGACAGCGCCAGCCTTCCTGACGATCCGGCTGATCTTGTTGGCGTCTGCTGACCTCAACCTGCTTCACCAGCACACGACACCGAAGAAGATGGCACTGGCTACCACCGACTGGTAGAACATCTTCAGCATCGTGTTACAAACGTTGAAGGACCGGAGCCTCCGCAGGAAGTAGAGACGGCTCTGGCCCTTCTTGTACACAGTTGTACTTGTACTTCCTTTACAACCCACAGCGGAAAAAGGGCCGTTGCCCGAAGCTGGACAGCCCCTGGATGGGGCCGTGCCGCGTCTTGTAGAGGTTGGGGGAGGTAGTCTACCGGGTACAGCTGCCGGTCCGAGGGCGGAAGGTGGCACTCCACCGGGACAGACTGGCCCCTTACAGAGGGGGGGCATCCCTGCGGGCCGCGGGGGCCCCGGAAGCTCCTCCCCAGCCATCTCCACCCCACCTGAGCCTAGTCTCCGGGGAGAGGGAAGCCCCACCTTCCCGGGCACTTTCCCCGGGTTCCCCACCCGACGTGGCGGGCCCGCCCCGCCCAGTAATCGGTCAACCAGGCACCGGCGGCCGCCGGAGAGGTTTTGGGACTTTAGGGGTTTTGGGGCGGAGGGGTACTAGGCAGAGGGGAGACCACAGGGTTAGAGGGCAAGAATGCGCCCTGGTCTCACGGGAAGAGAATGTGGTCCAGCCTACTTTTCCTAAAAAGAAAAAGAAATAAAAACAAGTTCCCGCAGCTAAAGGCTGACGTCGTTTGGGGAGTCGGCTCCGGTTGGGGTGTGAGCGTTGGGGTTGGGTTACTTCCCGGGTCCCTCGGGGTTGAGGACCTGTATATATATATATACAGTATATGTATATATATACGATGCCTCTGCAGGGGTTAATACAGCCTCAGAGCAACGTCCAATGAGTGTTGTGGATGTGGTAGGCTGTGGTTGGGCCTGAGGGTTAGAGAGTAGGTCGATGGGACCGTGTTAGATGAAGAGATGGGAGATGAAGGATCCTCCCGACATCTTAAACCACCGGCTGTTACGATATCATTAGGGTTGTGTCTTTCCTTCTTCTCTCTCTCTCTCTCTCTCTCTCTCTCTCTCTCTCTCTCTCTCTCTCTCTCTCTCTCTCTCTCTCTCTCTCTCTCCTCTCTCTCTCTCTCTCTCTCTCTCTCTCTCTCTCTCTCTCTCTCTCTCTCTCTCTCTCTCTCTCTCTCTCTCTCTCTCTCTCTCTCTCTCTCTCTCTCTCTCCACAACAACACAGCCTCAGGGATGAAGCAGCAGCAGAAGGAATGAGCCTTTGTTGGGATAAATGACCCTCTGGAAAAGCCTGTGTGTTTTACTACCACTCAGAAGACCCACACCCTCCACTAGAGGAGAGACTGCCTGGTGTTTGGCTCTTGTTTTCCCCTCAGGCTCGCTCCTCTCTCTCTCTCTCTCTCTCTCTCTCCCTCTCTCTCTCCCTCTCTCTCCCCCTCTCTCTCTCTCGCCCAGTGGGACTCAGAGTGGAGTCCTTGGCCGAGGCTACCAGGGAGGACCGGAGGAGAGGCACAGTTCAGAGAGAGAGAGAGAGAGAGAGAGAGAGAGAAAGAGAAAGAGAAAGAGAAAGAGAAAGAGAGAGAGAGAGAGAGAGAGAGAGAGAGAGAGAGAGAGAGAGAAAAACACACTAACACATCCACACACAGAAAGAGAGAGAGAGAGAGAGAGAGAGAGACGATCAGAGCATGATCAGAGCACCACAACAAGAGGATCCGGGTGGTGCTTCACTCGTTCCATTAGCCTTTCCAGTCCAAATGTCAGCATGTCCACTGGCCTAGTTCAGATGAAGAAGATCCCCATAGCCATAGCTCTCTCTTTCTCCCCCCTTCTCTCTCTCCCCCCCTGTCTCTCTCCCCCCTCTCTCTCTCTCCCTCCCTCTCTCCCCCCCTCTGTTTCTCCCCTCCACCTCTCTCTCTCTCCCCCCCCCCCCCTGTCTCTCTCTCTCCCCCCCCTCTCTCTCTCTCTCTCTCTCTCTCTCTCTCTCCCCCCCCTCTCTCTCTCTCCCCCCCTATCTCTCTCTCCCTCCCTCTCTCCCCCCCTCTGTTTCTCCCCCCCACCTCTCTCTCTCTCTCCCCCCCTGTCTCCCTCTCTCTCTCTCTCTCTCTCTCTCTCTCTCTCTCTCTCTCTCTCTCTCTCTCTCTCTCTCTCTCTCTCTCTCTCTCTCTCTCTCTCTCTCTCTCTCTCTCTCTCTCTCTCTCTCTCTCTCTCTCTCTCTCTCTCTCTCTCTCTCTCTCTCTCTCCCCCCCTGTCTCTCTCTCTCTCCCCCCCCCCCCTCAGCCCAGTATTTAGGCACCGTGGGAGGAGATCCAAGTGGAGGTGAGGCTCTTCACAAAATAAAATAATAAATAACAGGAAATAAGGGTTGTATTAGAATACTGCTATATATACTAAGTATAGAACAGCTCTCTCTCTTTATTCCTCTAAAAAGTAATTAAATATATAAAACTACACAATATATGGAACTTTAAATAGAAGTTCCCCATAGCCCCCACCCACTATGTGATCGGCAATCGGTTATCGGCCTATTCTGATTCCGGTGATCGGCCCCAAAAATCCTGATCAGAGCATCCCAATATATAAGTATATATTATATATATATATATATATATATATATATATATATATATATATATATATATATATATATATATGTATAAGAGCCACTTCTGTGTATTTGTGCCCAGTACCCTGGGCCCTGGGCCCTGGGGCCCTGGGCCTGTGCGCTGAGAGAGGTCCTTGAAGCCCAGAGTCGCTCATTCTGACATTTACTGCTAAAGGCCATAAACAAACCACACATCCGCATGCGAAACAATAGCATAAACACAACCCCTCAATTCTATCACCTTTCACATCGGCTTTTCTCTCTAATTTGTTTACTCTAAATATTGCCGTGTCTCTGTGTAGTAATATGTGTGTGTGTGCGTGTGCGGAAATGGAATGAATGTCAAATTTAGGTTATTGCATTTATCTCTAGCTGAGTGGCTGCTGTTTAAATAGAATAGAGTTCACCCAGACTGTTCCGAGAGGGGGATAAACGTCACTTATTGTTGGTAATTCAATGTCATTGCATCCTTAATGTTTCCACAAATTTAATACAGTGAAGAGGGCAGCTCAGAACGGGAACAGAGGACCAAACAGAGAGCCAGAACACTCGCACAACATTCAACACCACAGGCCTTGAGAGTGTGTGTGTGTCTCTCTCTCTCCCCCCCACTCTTTCCATCTCTCCCCCCCACTCTTTCCATCTCTCTCTCTCTCTCTCTCTCTCTCTCTCTCTCTCTCTCTCTCTCTCTCTCTCTCTCTCTCTCTCTCTCTCTCTCTCTCTCTCTCTCTCTCTCTCTCTCCTCTCTCTCTCTCTCTCTCTCTCTCTCTCTCTCTCTCTCTCATTAGTTGTACCCTTCCTGTTTAAGGAAAGCAGCTCAGTGCGGCTCCAGACCCTTTCTGGCCAACTAGGATCACACACATGACCCCCTGTCCTAATCCCCATGTTTTCTCATTTCCGGCTGCCATCATCTGTTGTTTCTTCTTCTTTTATTCAACATTTTCTTCGTTTGATTTAGTTTTTTTTGAGATTCAAGTTGCGAAGAAAATAAAAAGTCTTTCCTTTAAAATGGATTTGGACACACACACGCACACATACGTCAACACACCAACACGCACACACACACACACATACAATCTTTCATCTGCGACTGTTTCCATAGTAACATTATTATTAGTATTATTATTCTTATAGTGACATTTTTATTTTAGCTTTGACTCCTGAACCAAAAAGTGCCCACATCTCATATTTCTCCTTTGTTTCTCATGCTGTCCCAGGAACCAATTAGCCCACTCAGACCTGCAGAGGCTGTCTCTCGGCCCACCAATCACCAATCACCAACATCCACAAATCACCAACCACCATCCACCAATCACCAACATCCGCTAATCACCAACCACCAACCAACATCCACCAATCACCAACATCCGCTAATCACCAACCACCAACCAACATCCACCAATCACCAACCACCAATCACCAATCACCAACCCAACATCCACCAATCACCAACCACCAATCATTAACCACCAATCACCAATCACTAATCACCAATCACCACCCACCAACATCCACCAATCACCAACCACCCCAATCGACACAACTAACCTCCTTTTCAACGCACAAACACTTAACCCTCTTTCCCTGAGACAGGTGGAGGCAGGGAGACTTTCGGGAGGGAGGCTGTTGGAAGGGAGGGAGAGAGACTGCTGGGAGGGACTGGAGGGAGGGAGGGAGTGGAGGACGGCCTCTGACCAGCTCTTAAAGAACAGGAAGTGAAGGACCATGAAGAGCCCTCGTTTGAGTGGGTACTTTCTTGTTGAGTGATTCCAATCATTTTTCAAAGCAAAGCGATATTATGTATCTCCATTTCCATATTAGTATGGGGATTCCACTTCAACAAGCACACCCCCTCGAACACACACAAACACACACCCCTACACACACACACACACACACACCCCTACACACCCTCATCCACCCCCCCCCCCCCCCCCCCACACTAACACACACAATCCCACAATCCTTAGCAAATACACTTATCAACACATTTTGCTATCACCCAAACCAAAAGCGACACACAGGGGAGAGCGAGCGGAAAAGAGAGCGAGAGAGCGAGAGAGCGAAGAGAGAGAGAGAGAGAGAGAGAGAGAGAGAGAGAGAGAGAGAGAGAGAGAGAGAGAGAGAGTCTCCGGTCTGATCAGGAAGCTTGTGATGTCTCAGGGGGATTCTCACAATAGTCGACTTCCGTGGAGCCAGAGAGAGACGATGAGTTCTGCTTCGCTGGTTTCTACGGAGGCAGCGAGGCGTCGTAATTACCACGGCTCAGACACGGGCCAAGCCGGGAACCACACACACACACACACACACACCCATATCCACACGTGCACAGACACACACATTCATACATATACAGACACAAAGAAATGTGTGTGTATAAACACATGTGCATACGTGCACATGTACACGTGTGCATGTGCATAGCTATACCTGTGTGTGTGTGTGTGTGTGTGTGTGTGTGTGTGTGTGTGTGTGTGTGTGTGTGTGTGTGTGTGTGTGTGTGTGTGTGTGTGTGCGTGCATGTGCATGTGCATAGTTATACCTCCTGTACGTGTGTGTGTGTGTGTGTGTGTGTGTGTGTGTGTGTGTGTGTGTGTGTGTGTGTGTGTTAGAGTGTGTTTATATGCGTGTATATGCTGTACACTATACTAAAACTCCTCAAACTGATCTAAATCTGGACGATTTGAATCCATTTTATTGGTCACATACATGTACACACACACACACACACACACACACACACACACACACAGTGAAATGTGTTTCTCTGCATTTAACCCATCCTAGTATTAGGAGCAGTGGGCAGCTATTGTATATTCAGCTGCCCGGGGAGTAGTGCAGGGTTGGTCTGGTGCTTTGCTCAAGGGCACCTCGGCAGTGCCCAGGTGTTTCGAGGACTGGAAACCGGCGACCCTCCAGTTTTCCCAAGCCAAGTCCCAACAGACTGAGCCATACCGCCGTCCCACGGCAGGGAGCACCTTGGAGTTCCATCGAGGAGGGCACTCCACACCAAGTTCTCAAGCCAACTGCAAAACTGGTGGCCAACTGGAAACATGGTGGGAAAATAACCTATTTACCGCTTATTAAATTTGATAAATAAACTGGACACAGCGTTCACACACAGTAGTGTGTAGTAGTGACCATAATCGATGAACTGCCGCACACCTCCAACACCCGTTCAACCTGCCGTTGAAAGCAGACTTTCTTCATACGTCTTGGCGTAGATAAGTGATCGGGCTGTGAGGAGAAAACAGGACACGGCCATTTGTCAAAGGAGAGCAGGGAGCTAGCTAATCACATCAAAAGGGAAAAAACTGCTAGCAAGGCTAATATCAGCGGGAACATGCGGGCGGCCTCATTCATCAGTGAGCTTAATCTGAGGGACAAAATCTGTCCTGCGCTGACGTAGGCGGGAACCAGCGCACAAACAGGACGCCACAGACAGCGAGATGAGCACCGTTGAATGTGCTTGATTTGATGTATTCAACGTGACACACGTCGCATTCACCTCCATTGTCTTCAACCTGAATGGTCTCTGAATAGCGATGTCGTGCAGCGCCATCCGTTTATCGTACGATATGAAATATACGCCCACAACTTTAAAAATAATAATACTTTTTTTTAAATATGCCACTTGGAATTAAAATTCAAGACCGGCTTTACAATAACCGGAAACGGAAAAGGCGGGAAAAAAACCAACCTCAATGACTGATAATTCCACCCACCCAATTTTCCCCAAATGTCTCTTGTAAGATAAACCTTTTTTAGATAAGTGAGAAGGTTAGATGATCCTCTTCAGATGTGAACATGAGTGCCGTCTGTCTCTCCCGATGTTACGTGATGTGAACAACGAGAGGCGCTCGCTAAATGTGACCAATTATTTTGAAATTGGTTTGGCTCAGTCTCCTCTTTCTTCCCGCCCACCACCACCTCCACCTCCACCGCCTCCACCACCACCGCTGCCGACGCTAACGGTCTCCCGACGGACGACAACACCGGTAGCCGGTAGCTGCTTGCGGCGGAATGTAGAGCCATCGAGATGTTTGGTTACGTAAGAAGAGCCGGGGAGAACAGGGGGTGAGAGAGAGAGAGAGAGAGAGAGAGAGAGAGAGAGAGAGAGAGAGAGAGAGAGAGAGAGAGAGAGAGAGAGAGAGAGAGAGAGAGAGAGAGAGAGAGAGAGAGAGAGAGAGAGAGAGAGAGAGAGAGAGAGAGAGAGAGAGAGAGAGAGAGAGAGAGAGAGAGAGAGAGAGAGCGAGAGAGAGAGAGAGAGAGAGAGAGAGCAAGCGAGAGCAAGCGAGCGAGAGCGAGTGAGAGAGGGAGATCCACTGAAGTGGCGAGATAACGGAGGAATGTTTGGGGGTCTGGGGCCTTCAGTGTAACAACAGCATGGGGGTTTTGAAGCTTCAGACTGGAGCTGAAATATAGACTTTTCATTCATTAGCCACCGCTTGGTCTAACGACCCGCCGTTTCCTCCTGTGTCTTAATGAGATGGGAGAATCTCACCCTGCAGATAGAAGAAAAACACCCAGTCGCTCAAAGCTTACTCAACCTACAACATATACACAGCAATGGTTTGACTTTAATGTCTGTATGTGAGTGAGTGGGGAGGAGAGAGATAATGAGAGAGTGTGTGTGTGTTGTGTGTGGTGTGTGTGTGTGTGGTGTGTGTGTGTGTGTGTGTGTGGTGTGTGTGTGTGTGTGTAAATAGCCATCAGTGTCACTTTATACCCTGGCCATGAGAAACGAGGCTCCATCCCACCTGTGAAGCTATCAAAAGCCTCTCTGACTGGCAGCATCTCCAGGTTCACGCATGTTGCCCGTCTCCTGGCTGGAGATGTGGGATTTACCGGCTGGCTTCTCTGTTCCGTTCCAAAGAGGCTTTTTTTAAATCTTGGATACTGACAACGCTTTGTTGTTGGCCGGTTCTGTACCTTCAGCTTCTTCTTTCTTTTTATCATCATCATCTTAAAATATTTATTCTGTATTTTTCATTTTTATCCTTTCATCTCAACGTCTGTTCATTCTAGGCATTCGACGATGGAAGAAGACTATAGTGTTATAGACATACAGTGCTGCTCGAAAGTATGTGAACCCCTTGAACAGTTAAGAGTTTTCTGTTGTTTTACCATGATTTTCCTATTTTATCATCACAAGTTTTACATATATGAAATGTCAGGTTTATGTTTAACAGTTCCATGTACTTTTTTAGAGGGAATTGTGTGAGTAGCCAAAAAAATACATGAAACATGGAATTAGTGGATGTGCAAAAGTAAGTGAACCCCCAGCTGTATTGGTAAAGTCAAGGAGGTAACAGATTCAGGTGAAACACTTTTGGGTGCTTAATTAGTCAATTAAGCAAACCAATCAAATGAGACATCATTAGGAAAAGGGTTGGACAACACAGATTAAAAGAGAGAGAAAAACAACCAAACGACTGCAGTGCCAGGGTGTACCCATACGAATCAACCATGCCAAGAGGAAAGGAGATACCCGAGGAAATCAAGAAAATGGTACTGACAGCCCATCAGTCTAGAGAAGGCTACAAGACAATCTCCAAACGATTCCAGCTCCATCCATCCACGGTGAGGCAAATAATTTACAAATGGAGGGCGTCCAAGATGACCGCATCTTTGCCTAGAAGTGGACGCCCATTAAAACTAACATCAAGAAGCACCCGTAGAATAATAAATCAGGTAAAGGACAACCCACACATCACCTCTAAAGAGTTGCAGAGCTCTCTGGCAGCGTCAGGTGTAAATGTACATGCGTCTACAATTAGACGAAAATTGAACCAACACGACATTCATGGGAGGGTTGCTAGAAGGAAGCCTCTGCTCTCCAAAAAGAACAAAGCTGCCCGTTTAAACTTTGCCAGAGAGAACTTGGACAAACCAGAGGCCTTCTGGAAGTCCATTCTCTGGACAGATGAGTCCAAAATAGAATTATTTGGTCATAATCGTAAGCGCTTTGTTTGGAGAAAAACCAACACAGCACATGAAGAAAAGAACCTCATCCCAACAGTGAAGCATGGTGGTGGAAATGTTAAGGTATGGGGCTGCTTCTCTGCTTCTGGACCTGGACAACTCCATATCATCCAGGGAAACATGAATTCTGAAGTGTATCAGCAAATTCTTGATAAGAATCTCCAGCCATCAGTCAGGAAGTTGAAACTGGGCCGTAAATGGGTTTTTCAACAAGACAACGACCCAAAACATACCAGCAAATCTACCAAGGAATGGTTCAGAAAAAAGAGGATTCGTACTCTGGATTGGCCAAGTCAAAGTCCGGACCTCAATCCAATTGAAATGTTGTGGCTAGACCTGAAGCGGGGGGTACATGCCAGATGTCCCTCCAACCTTTCTCAACTGGCTGAGTTCTGCAAGGAAGAGTGGGCAAAAATCCCCCACAGCAGATGCGAGAGACTGGTCAGTGGCTATAGAAAACGTTTGATTGCAGTAATGGCTGCAAAAGGAGGTGCCACACGCTATTAACCAAAAGGGTTCACATACTTTTGCACAAGTCATATTTTCAGTTTTTGTGGGAGAAACCACTTTTTTTGAATAAATAATGAAAATACATAATTTTTCTTTGTTTGTGTCCATTATTTGGAAAGTCCTGCTTTACAAATTGGTGTTTGGATATACATTTAATAAGGTTATTTTACATTTTTGTACAATTACAATGACCATGTCTAGGGGGTTCACATACTTTCGAGCAGCACTGTATAGTGTTGTCTTAAAACACAGGCCCCTGATCACTGAGATACATACGCTCCCAAAAATAGCAACTCACTAGCGATATTTCACCAAGACGTACGCCACACGCGGATGCCCTACACACACGACACACACGACACACACGACACACACGACACACACGACACACACGACACACACGGGCCCACAAGGAGTACAGAATTAGGCACCTCAGCTGATGTGAAACACGCAGTGAAAGAGGCGAAAGAAAGAGAGACAGAAAGAAAGATAGGAAGAGAGATAGAAACAAAGATAGGAAGAGAGGTATAAAGAAAGAAAGACAAAGAGAAAGAAAGAGAAAGAAGGAACGAAAGAACGGAATTAGCCACCTCAGTTGACGTGGGAGGAAGGCAATAAAGAGAGAAAGAGAGAGAGAAGGGAGGAAATCGAGAGAGAAACAAAGAAAGAGCAGAGATCCGCTCAGCCTCCATGTCTTTATTATCCTACTGGTAAACTGGGAGGATGTGAAGGGGGGAGGGAGGGGGGGGTCGCCCCGTGTCCAAAGGACTTTTAAAGGGCCGTTAGAATGGGTGCTTTTAGGCCATGTCATGGGATGGCTTGGAGGTCATGAGGAGGTCATTACGGAGACATGGAATACAAATGGGAATAGTGGCGCTTCAAAAAGGCCACGTTTATGGGTCATCTTACAATAGCTACACGACAGGGGATTTATTCCTATTTAGCTACTTTAGCTAAAAGAAATGTGGACACTAAACTACAAGACACTAAAAATGTCTTGGTGCAAGCAGATTTTCTAAACATTTTTAACCAAAAAATGCTTTTTAAGAAGCTCTGAGGACTAATATCGTCCATTTCCAAAACAGTGGTTTGGGGACTGGACGTCCCCCAGTGTCCACAGGGTGTAAAGGATGGGGGGACGGGGGTTAGGACAGACAAGACAAGGAGACCAGGAGAGAGATACCATCCACACCTTCCCTCAGAGACAGTGTCTCCTAGCCTAGTCTCTCTCCTCCTCCTGTGTTCTCTCCGCTCTCCAGCTTTGAAGCTTTGACGTCTCTGATCAGTCGGCTGGCTGGGGGGGAGGGAGGGAGACAGGGGAGGGTGAGGCTCGGGGAGGCTGGGGGGAGGCTGATGGTACACTCGGGCTGACGTGTTCGGTCTTAACGCAGTAATGGCTGCCTTTTAAGTGTGTGAGCGCACACACACACACACACACACACACATACACACACACACACACACACACACACACACACACACACACAACATACAAATTCACCGCGCCTTCTTTCGTTTTTTTACACACTGTTTTTAGCGGGGCCCGCTTGACGGCGCCATCAAGAGGCTAAACCGACCCTGCCTATAGCGCCGGGTACAAAGCGCCTCACTGAAAGAGAGAGAGAGAGAGAGAGAGAGAGAGAGAGAGAGAGAGAGAGAGAATGCTTATTCTTATATTACCGTATCTCCTTGCCTCTCTGTATGGAGAGTGTGGAGTCGCCTTGCTAACCTTGGTTACGTGTTCACCCCTTGTTTGTCTGTTATGTTTGTCTCTTAAGTTATGTGCGGAATTGAACAAAACTTCTCACAAAAAGTCTCAAGATTTTGCCTCATCTGATCGGCTCTTCTGATCGGCCGTTTTTGATAAGTCTGATCGATAGGTTTAGAGTTAATATCGGCCGATCGATCAGAGCATCCATACTATCAACGGTGCGTTGATAGTATGGATTGGTTACGTCTCCAGTTACGCATGTACAGTTTTGTCTTCTGGCTGGTAAGAGCGACTTATACTCAGGTGCGACTTATAGTCCGGAAACTTCGGTAAATATTGAATGACATGGACCGGATGACTGTTGCTTTAGAGGGATGGTTTAGCCCTCAGAGGGTTAGGCTTTCTAGAGGGCTTTCTAGAGGGCTTTCTAGTTCTGCTAACCTGGGGGGGGGGGGTGGGGGGGTGAGGGTGGTGTAGGGCTTGTTGGGGGGTGAGGGGGGGGGGGTGTGAGGTGGTGTAGGGCTGTTGGGGGGTGAGGGGGGGGTGTGAGGGTGGTGTAGGGCTTGTTGGGGGGTGAGGGGGGGGTGTGAGGGTGGTGTAGGGCTTGTTGGGGGGTGAGGGGGGGGGGGTATGAGGGTGGTGTAGGGCTTGTTGGGGGGTGAGGGGGGGGGGTGTGAGGGTGGTGTAGGGCTTGTTGGGGGGTGAGGGTGGGGGGGGTGTGAGGGTGGTGTAGGGCTTGTTGGGGGGTGAGGAGGGGGTGGGGGGAGGGTACCCTGGAGGCACGTCAGCATGCATCTCCCCACGGTTGGTCTTTTCTGCCGCCATGGCAAATCAATTCTTAATAAACATCTGAAGGCTTCCTCTGCAATATCTTTCATTTCCCTTCCCCTCAAAATGCTGTGGGGCAAATTAGCCCACCAAGACTGAGGGAGAGAGAGAGTGGCAGAGAGTGTGTGAGATAGAGAGAGAGAGAGAGTGAGAAAGAGAGAGTGTGAGAAAGAGAAAGAGAGAGAGAGTGAGAGAGAGAGAAAGAGAGAGAGAGATAGGGGGAGTGAGAGAGAGAGAGGATGAGAATGTGAGTGTGAGAGAACGAGAGAGAGAGAAATAGAGTGTGAGATAGAGAGAGAGAGAGAGAGAGAGAGAGAGAGAGAGAGAGAGAGAATAGAGTGTGAGATAGAGAGAGAGAGAGAGAGAGAGAGAGAGAGAGAGAGAGAGAGAGAGAGAGAGAGAGAGAGAGAGAGAGAGAGAGAGAGAGAGAGAGAGAGAGAGAGAGAGAGGGGGGAGCACCTACAAATAAATTAACTAATCAGGGCTGTTAACGAATCAGGGACTAACATGCAGAGCGCCGGGCCCTGAGGCGTGACTGACACTGTGGTGTGGAGAGGGAGCGTGGAGGAGAGGGTGGAGGAGAGGGTGGAGGAGTGTATGTGTGTGTGTGTGTGTGTGTGTGTGTGTGTGTGTGTGTGTGTGTGTGTGTGTGTGTGTGTGTGTGTGTGTGTGTGTGTGTGTGTGTGTGTGTGTGAGGGGAGGAGGTCGATGGGAAGGCGAGGGGAGGGGGAGCCAGGGCAAAGGGAGGGAGAGGCAGATGAAAGCTCGGAAAAGAAGAAGAAGAAGAAGAAGAAGAAGAAGAAGAAGAAGAAGAAGAAGAAGAAGAAGAAGAAGAAGAAGAAGAAGAAGAAGAAGAAGAAGAAGAAGAAGAAGAAGAAGAAGAAGAAGAAGAAGAAGAAGAAGAAGAAGAAGAAGAAGAAGAAAATAAGACTTCCCGGGAGCAGGGTGTACTAGAGAGGCTGCAGCGTTGACTTCACATCCCCTGCAACCTTTCTTCCTCCTCCTCCCTCTCTCCCCCCTGCTCCCCCTCTCCCCCCTGCTCTCTCTCTCCCCCTCCCCCTCTCCCCCGCCTGTTCTCAGGCCTTTGTTTGCTAATGAGGTGTGGGATTGACAGCTGGATTACAGCAATTCTTTGTAATCCTTTCTGTGTTTCTGCGTTTAGGATAATCAGCCTCTGGACCGGGACTCCGCCTCCAGCCTCCAGGGCCAGGCAGGGCCAGCACCGTCTCAGAGGATGTGTGTGTGTGTGTGTGTGTGTGTGTGTGTGTGTGTGTGTGTGTGTGTGTGTGTGTGTGTGTGTGTGTGTGTGTGTGTGTGTGTGTGTGTGTGTGTGTGTGTGTGTGTGTGTGTGTGTCTGCCTGCACATGTGTGTGCATGGCTTCCAAAATGTGTGACTGTGTGTGTGTGCCTGTGTGCGTGCGTGTTTCTGCCTGCATATGTGTGTGCATGTGCATAGCTATGCCTGAATAGGCGCATGTGTGTGTGGTGTGTGTGTGTGTGTGTGGTGTGTGTGTGTGTGTGTGTGTGTGTGTGTGTGTGGTACGGTGTGTGTGTGTGAGGGACACACAGTGGCTATTATTCCATTATTATTCATGTCAATATATAAACCTCCTCCTTGCCAAGGTCCTGTTTATAGGAAGCCAATGCAGCAGCTGTACTGTACCGTATTCCCACATTAACAATGCGTCCATCGGCATGCCAACGCTTTGAACCCCCCCCCCCCCCCCCCCCCCCACCACTGCACTGGGCATAAAACAAACAGTGTGTGAGTGATGAGAGTGAATGCAATTTCTCTTTCTCTCTCATCCACTGCTGGTCTCCAGTCCATCTGCCTCAGTGGGCTCTCGGGGACTGTAGGCGGTCGTCTGCTTTGCCTGCTTGTTGTCCTAAAGTCTATAGATTTGTCTATTGTGCTCTACACCCGGTTGCAACACAAGAATCAAGATTCAAGAATTATATTGGCCATTTGCACCAAGTACAATGAAATGCTTGCTCCCCATTCCCTCCCACAGTATGAAATGAGGAGATGCTTTCCCTGACTGGATCATTCTCTCTGCTTCCCTGTCTTTCTTTCTTTCCTTTCAATCTCCCTCTCTCTCTCTCCCTCTATCTCCCTCCCTCTGTTTATCCCTCTCTGTCGCTCTCTCTCTCTCTCTCTCTCTCTCTCTCTCTCTCTCTCTCTCTCTCTCTCTCTCTCTCTCTCTCTCTCTCTCTCTCTCTCTCTCTCTCTCTCTCTCTCTCTCTCTCTCTCTCTCTCTCTCTCTCTCTCTCTCTCTCTCTCTCTCTCTCTCTCTTTCTCCCTCTCTGCTTGGTATGAGCCTCCATGGTGGCCTGAGGATGGACTTTGGTTTTGATCATGCTCAAACTCGGAGCAAGGCAACTTATCTCCTTCCCATGCCCAGAGGAGGAAAACACAGAGCCTTTTATTATACTGGCTCCTCTGCATCTCCCTCTGATGTGGGAGAAAAGAGAGAGACAATAGACAGACAGAGGGGAAGAGAGAGAGGGTGCGAGAGACAAAGAGAGAGCGAGAGAGAGTGTGCGTAGAGAGAGAGAGAGGAGAGAGAGAGAGGAGAGAGAGGAGAGAGAGAGGAGAGAGAGAGAGAGAGAGAGAGGAGAGAGAGAGAGAGAGAGAGAGAGAGAGAGAGAGAGAGAGACGAGAGAGAGAGAGAGAGAGAGAGAGAGAGAGAGATGCTGGTTCCAGGGCTTGAAAAGACTGCATCGTTGGCTTCCATTCAGATGTAGGGTTTGACCTGGAGTATTACAGGGGCTTTTGATTCAGACAAAAGCTCGCAGTGTCAAACATCTCCTTTCTGCACTCCCTGGCTTACTGTCCTCCAGTGTCCCCCCCCCTCCCTCCTCCCCCCCCCTCGCCCTCGGCCATAAAGAGACACTCAGTTACGGTTTGATGTCTCAATTAGACGCCCGGCATATGAAGTAAAACACAAGGCTGAAAGTGACACTGAAACAAAACAAAGCCACTCAGCCATTGTTGTCGATGTCAAAATGTGGATGTGGAGTGTGTGTGGTTGGTGTCTGGTTGAAGCAGCCTCACCTGGCCCTAGTCAGACTGATTAGAGTCTGGTTGAAGCAGCCTCACCTGGCCCTAGTCAGACTGATTAGAGTCTGGTTAAAGCAGCCTCACCTGGCCCCAGTCAGACTGATCAGAGTCTTGTTAAAGCAGCCTCATCTGGCCCCAGTCAGACTGATTAGAGTCTGGTTAAAGCAGCCTCATCTGGCCCCAGTCAGACTGATTAGAGTCTGGTTGAAGCAGCCTCACCTGGCCCAAGTCAGACTGATTAGAGTCTGGTTGAAGCAGCCTCACCTGGCCCCAGTCAGACTGATTAGAGTCTGGTTGAAGCAGCCTCACCTGGCCCCAGTCAGACTGATTAGAGTCTGGTTGAAGCAGCGTCTGGTTCAGAGTCAGGATCTGGTGAGGCTGCACACCTGTGGGTCGTTGGTAGTCAAGGCCCTATGGGTTAAACCAGCCACCACACACACACTCAGGAGGAAGAGGGCAAGCATGGACCATCTGCTCTGTTTGCTATCAATGACAAAAAAACGCAATTAACCGGCTCCCTCTGTGTCTTTGTCATCGGGAGGAGCCCTAAAGAAGTTAAAAAACTAAAGAAGCTGTATTTTCGCAAAACTAAATAAACTGACTTTCTTAAGTGGGGAGGAGGAGGAGGAGGAGGGGGGGTGGATCAGAACATTTTGGGAGGCATTAGTTCCTTGTCTTGGTCTCGACTGTGAGCGATCACTTTGGACGAGGTACGGCATTGTGCCAACGCCCCAAAGAGTTATGACCACTCTCCTCCGATGGTAATTAATTTTCAGTTAAGTTTTGCGCAGTTTATGGTTTCCAAAATGTTGTGTGTTATTGTTTCTATTACAAAGAAAGTATGGCGCGCTCGACTGCTTCACGCCGTTTCCTAGTCTTTGAATACGTCCAAACTCTCAATCAAGTCACTGGTTCAAGATATTCTTCTAAACTATCGTATGATAAAGGTTTGTCTTCACTTCATGACCCGTACACATTGAAGGGATGGCTAAATAACCTCTTAGGCCAGATTTGGGCTTCGGTGATATTTACACCTGATTGACACGCCAGGGATAGACACAAAGGAGTCTCGCAAGGCTTTCCAATCACTGGAAGCTGATCAGTTTTTCCTTAGAGGTCACGTTAAACCGCGTATTTCAAAGCCAGTTTTTATTTTTTTTTTACTGGCCGGATTGTTTTTCAGACAGTTCAACAGACTTTACAAACGGATGACGATAATGACATGATGGAATTGAGACTCCGAAATTGAGACGATTCCAATTATCCATCGGCGGAGGTAAAAAACCCTGAATGACGTGGCCTGACTCTCTCTGCCCCGTCTGTATTTCTGGCCTTTGTCTCCGGCTGGATGTTTAATTTAGTGTTCAAACCCACCTGTTTTCTTCCTGTGGTGAGTTTTCTGTGGTGAGTTTTTCCTCCCACGGTTTGGATCAACAAAGAGCAACAGAGTGACATGTCCTCCACATTGTGCTGTTCTCCTTCATAAGCAAAAGGTTAAGAGAAGCCCACAAACCAACAGAACAAGTCTTATTTGTTTTGATGTTTTGTATATTTATTTGACTATTTGTTTTTATGAAAAAGTAGCATTCGAGTAGCAGAGATTTTTATTACATTTGATTTTTTTATTGATTCATTTAGATGATAATAATAATAATAATAATAAAAAATCATAACCACCAATTATATTCTGCCCTCTGTTTCACAGGTCCTTCCGTTGTCATTCAAATGTTAACAAAGCTAAATCCGACCAAAACAAACCCAACCAAACTACACCAAACCCAACCGGATCACGCCAACCTAAATGGAACTAAACTAAACCTAATTAAGCCCACTTAATGGAACTAAACCCAACCTAATTAAACCTAAATAAGCCCGGTGTTTGAGGGCAAGGCATAGAGAACCTTTAAAGTGCCTGCAGCGTACAGCACATGTCTGTCCCAGATCCAATCCTCAGACATGAGTCATCAGAGGAGGGGAGTGGGAGCCCCCTCTCCCCCCCCCCACCCCTTTGGGACTGCTCCTTAGCTCCAATTGGAGAGAACAGGGTCAGATCACAGAGTGGTCCCTCCATAGTCTTTTCATTAATTAACTTCACAGACACATTCCCACGCCCCTCCACCCCCTCCCACCCACCACCCCCCCCCCCCCGTAACGCTCAGGGGCCGCTGGTTTAACCGCGTGGTGAACTCAGAGGACCCCCTGATCCGATTGGGACAAGAACTGGGATGTCGAGGGCCCGACTCACGGGGGTTCAGGAGAGGAGAAAGGAGAACCTGCCGTGTCTACCGAGAGCAATGGCCTCCGTCTCTCTGTCTCTCTCCGTAATTGTAAAAATAACAAAAAGGAACTCTAACCCAGCAAAGGGAATAGCACACGAGACTCTCTTCACGCTCCTGGAATTCGGGGGGGAGAAAATAAAGAATAGCACCCAGACGTATATCTTTCTGAAACCGCCTTTGCACTACTACTACTCATATAATAATCACAAACTCATAAGTCACGGCAGAAAGCAGAAAGAAAATGCCTCAGTTTGAGATCCCCACACCACGCTCGGTGATGCCCTGACGAGAGAGAGTCATCAGTTTTGTCGGTCGGCTTCACGGCGGTTTCACTACCTAACTGAATCCATTAGGCCCCAATTAGACACGCCGCTGAAGCCCGACGGAGGCCAGGGAACACGCCAGCAGCAGCAGTGAGTGGGCAGCAGCAGAGACATCGCAGAGCTTGGGCCCCGGCCAGGGTTCTGCTTCTGTAGTGGTGGTGGTGCTGGTGGGGGTGGAGCGGAAAATATGTTTTGTAAGTGTCATAAAAGGTTGTGTGTGTGTGTGCGTGTGTGCGTGTGTGTGTGTGTGGTGTGTGTGTGTGTGTGTGTGTGTGTGTGTGTGTGTGTGTGTGTGTGTGTGTGTGTGTGTGCATGTGTGTATACATGCATGCATGTGTGTGTGTGCGTGTGTGTGATGTCTGTTTCAGTGTGTGACCTGACCTACAGTAACACGAGAGAAAGAGAGCCGAAGAGATGACCTAGGCTCACCGTCTGACTCTAACGATGATCCAATTGTTATCCACAATACAACAAAAACTAAATCAAGCAGAGATTTCCATAGGAATATTTGGGTGTTGTGACGGTTCCCTGTATAGTATGTTATGTCACTCTTAGGGTATATGGTTTGCATTTGCTTTGTGTTCAATTATCTCTCATTGGTTTCTAGGACTTGGGGAGCAGTGAGCTGATGGCGATCAGCCTAATTGGCGTGCACCTGGGCCCGGGTGCTCAAGGCCTATAAAAGCCTGTCTCCCCAGTCCTCTCTGGCTCTGCTCCAGCTCATCTGACTTTTGCACACACAATCCACTTATGATTTCCACACCTTATCTGTTTATCCCTGGTTTGTTTAGTTACTTTTGATTATTTAATAAACACTAATTTATTGTTAAACTGCGTCTCCCCTGTCTTTTTTGCTATGTTCCCTGGTCCCCCTAGGCCAGGGTCATAACAGTATATTGATAGACCACAATTAAAGACCAGCCTGAGGTCTTTGAGGGCTCAAAAACAAACTGCTCCACCAAATACAAAGATTGTGTGCCAATTTTTGGAGAAACTCAAACTCATCAGCGTAGCGTCATAATAACACATCCAGGGTTGGACCGGAGCACTCCTTTGTGCTCCAGTCAATCCAATCCATTGGATATGGAGCCTAATCCCGGATCAAATCTACGTGGAAAGGCTCTGAATATTGTCTTCTGTGTTTTGTAACATGAAGTTTAATGTATGTATCTTACATGACACTCATCTTTTTGGGGGCTTTTTTGTGATGTTGCAAAAGGAGCTTCCGTCACGCAAGAAAAAATGTTTTATCTTATCTTCTAATCATAATGTTTGTATTCCCGCCCATCGGTGGGACTGGGGAACGAGTTGTAGCTTAAATGTAGAACCACATAAACGTATCTTCCCCTCCTCTTTCTTCCTCCTTCCTCCAGAAAATCCTCTGACTTTCTTTTCCCGTTTCCTCTCTTGTTCTAAAGGCACTTTAGACACACACAGCGCACACGCACACACACACACACACACACACACACACACACACACACACACACACACACACACACACACACACACACACACACACACACACACACACACACACACACACACACACACACACACACACACACACACACACACAAGCGTCACTATCTATCCCCGCCGTCCCTCAGAGAGTGGCCTCATTCTAGGACGCGGACTTCAGCCGGACTCGGCAGGCCGAGCGAAAGCAACGGCACTTGCAGTCCTTATCGTAATCCTCCTCCCCTGCCTCTCCCCTGCCTGCCTCCCCCTGCCTCCCCCACGGTCCGCCGGAGAGGCCCCGGAGAGAGAGCCTCGTGCGCCCCATGACAAACTACCTCGCCGAAGAGGAGTGCCGGGGACACATTCTACCAGAGCCTCTCCACACACACACACTCTCTTAATCTGACCTGTGTGTCTGTGTGTGTGTGTGGTGTGTGTGTGTGTGTGTGTGTGGTGGGTAATGTTGGTAATGTCCTCTTGTCATCTCCCAGCTTTTCTCCGACCCCATTGACCATCTGGGCCATAAGGAGCTGAGGCTCCTATGAGTTTTTCAAACCCTGCTTTATTGTCTCTGTGAGAACGGTAACCTTGGTAACCTTGGTTCTCTCAGGCCCGGGTGAGAGAGGCCTCCTTAATGGACCCCGTAACCCGGCGTCTGACAAGGACGGCCAGATCACATGGAGCACAGTAACTCAATCCACAGGAAGGTTCTGGCTTTCTTTACTCTTTTTCTTCTTTTCCAATCCTCCCTCTCCTCCTCCCTTACTCTCCTCCTCCCTCCTCCCTCTACTCCTCATTCCTCCCTCACCCCCTCCCTCCTCCTCTCTCTCCCCTCCCTCCTCCTCTCTCCTCCTCTCTCCTCCTCTCTGTCCCCCTCCCTCCTCCTCTCTCTCCTCCTCCTCCTCCTCCTCCTCCTCTCTCTCCTCCTCCTCCTCTCACTCCTCCTCCCTGCCCTTTCTCAGAGCGAGGTGGGGGCAGAGGGAGATGTCAAAGATCTCATTATTAAATAATAGCTTCCACCTGCTTGTCTTCTTTTTCTTTGCATTTTCTACAGGATGTCTTTCTAATAACCAGAGTCTGCGATTCCTCCCCCGCCCCCCAACCCCTTCCCACACACACACACACACACACAAAAATGGAAGTGTCGTGCAGAGGTCCCTTGCACGGTGTGTTATTAATCAGAAGACCGCCTGTTGATGACTTCCGCCTGCTCATAAACTACTCCTGGCT
>JANIIK010000365.1:135000-150000 GCA_027704905.1 Muraenolepis orangiensis
TGCAGTAGAAATAACTATACTACTAGTACTACTAGGAACCAGATGTACTGTATATTCCAGCCACACAATAATGTCTGGCTTTGCAGCAAGCATCCAAATTATATTTACACATTCCACATTTACACCTATTTACACCAGAAAAGAATGCATGCCCCATTCACCCAGACCCAAGGTGCCCCAATTTACACATTTACACTCTTTACACACATGATCATACTAAAAGGAGACATGCATTCACTATTCACCAACATCCCTGAACATTCAAAACATATTTCTGCCAGAACCAGAGCAAGTTAAATAAGTTAGTTATTTATTTTTAAACTCATAAGATATAGATACAGTTTGCTATAGATAGAGTTTCAAATAATTCTACCAGAAATAATGTATTACCGTATTGACCCGAATATAAGACGACCCCGATTATAAGACGACCCCTCTTTTTCAAGACTCATTTTTGGAAAAAAATATATATATATTTTTTTGAAGACCAAATCTTTTTTTTATAAAGAAAATCTTTTTTTTGGAAAATAATGATAACACACATCACACATTGTGTTCAAATTTGCCTAACTTGACAAACAAAAACAAAACAGGCTAGATAGATTGCAATAAAACGGTAGAGCAATGAAACAGAACATCAGTCTATTGGTCACATCAAGTCTTCTCATTCAGCTCGTCTTCTACGTCGCTGGTTGTTCCTCTCACTCCCGCTATCGTCACTCACGGTGTCTGCTCCCCCGTCTCCTCCCACATCACGTCATCCTCGCTGCCATCCATGGCATTTGATACGCAGCATTTCTTAAACCCATTAATGCTTTCTGGGGAAACGTCAGCCCATGCTTGCAAGATCCATTCACAGAGCAAACGTACTGCAGGCTTTTGGATTTTTCCAGACGGTGTCAGTGCGTGATTAGCAGCCAGGAGCCACTCTGTGGATCTCTTGCGCAGATGAACCTTGAATGGTTTGTTAACGACCACATCCAACACCTGCAGCTGGCTTGTCATTCCGCCCGGTATGATCACTAGGTGACTAGGTTTTGACTGGCTCAGTCAAGTGTCCACGGAAAGCATCCAGAATCAACATGTTCCTCTGCTTTCTGAGTCCCCCACGCCGTCTGCCCCACACCACCTTGAGCCAGTCCACCACAAGCTCCGTCTCCATCCAGCCCTTTGCCTGGGCACCTACCATAATCCCCCACGTACGGGGGAAGTTGTGTCCCATCTGCGAGGCGCGTTAACATGACCGTTACTCGGCTCTTCTCGTTTCCAGTAGATCAGTAGATCACTGATTTGTCGCCTTTCTTATGCACAGTGACAGATGGCATGTCAAAATACACAGGCGTTTGATCAGCATTGCCCATCTGATCAAGGGGGTATGAGTGCTTCTTCCTTAACTTGATCACATATCGCTGATAAGACAGTAGCTTCTCTCTGGAGTCTGAGGGCAGGCGCTGGGCTTGTCCTGCGTCGCAATGACAGGTGTTTGATGTCTCTGCTTCGTTTATCACCATTATCTTAAAATTGGCATCGTAACTTCGTCTCTTCTGTTTATTAACTTGCCCTACTTTTGAGCCACTTTTTTCAAGTTGGTCGCTGTCTCTCCATTTCTAACTCTCCAGGTAACTATTTTTATGTACTGTTACTTTAAGACTGAGTTACTTTAAGTGTCGCGCGGTGTCTCGGAACACTCGTTTGGCGCGATCTGTTGTTGCGCAGTTACATGTGCAATTACGGTACATCGAAAAGTCTAAACCCCGATTATAAGACGACCCCTCTTTTTTTGATTTTTTTCTAGGAAAAAAAACCCGTCTTATATTCGGGTCAATACGGTAATTTATTAAATTCTGGCCTTAACTCAACATCTTAACAGAGAAAACCCATTTAGAACTTGGCTATAGTGAATTATCAAAGACATGCTATTTCTATTAGTATTTTCTTTCCCATATGTGAACATATGATAAGTGCAATGTCCCCATGTCATGTGTAAGGGGCACATGCTATTTCTACTACCACTCTCCCCCAAGGTGGTTTAATGGCAACAGAGACATAACAAGCTCAAAATCAAATGTGATGAATGTATTCCACAATAACTAAATCTATACATGTTCTACACATTGTAATAATCACCAAAAAAAATATTGAAGGCATTTTACTGACTTGCATCTGACAAATCCAGTCCAATGAAACAAAGAGGTGTTGCTGGCATGACGATTGGTCAGTTGTGTGATTTGGAGGCCAGAGGGCGGGACCTATAAACAGATTTACTATCCAATAGCATTGAGAGGCCAGAGGGTGGGACCTATGAACAGATTTACTATCCAATAGCATTGAGAGGCCAGAGGGCGGGACCTATGAACAGATTTACTATCCAATAGCATTGAGAGGCCAGAGGGTGGGACCTATGAACAGATGTACTATCCAATAGCATTGAGAGGCTGAACAACAGGACCCATTGACTATGGAAATGGGTTAAAAGAAAATAAAAATAAATGTACAGACTTTTTTTTAACTAGCTAAAAGTGATGTTGTCATTTTGCAACTGAGGGCCATACAGGGTTAAAATATTTCTACATTTCTATATTTTCTTCAATTATAGTAATAGTTATTTATTATTATGTATTATAGTAATAGTTCATTCTAATGTATTATAGTACTGTCATTACACCAATCATATTGTTGAGTCAATATCACGACCTGTCTTCTGGGTTCTCTCATTTAGGAACTGCTGCAGTCCAGTGCCAACATAACATCAAGTCTCATCTGATGCAGAAGTTCAGGCGTGTGTTTGAGGGAATCGCTAAAGCAGGACAGTCAACAGATCTGAATGCCTTCTACACAGAGCTCTTCATCACAGAGAGAGTCAGTGGAGAGGTCAACAAGGAACATGAGGTCAGACTGATTGAAACAGCTTCCAGGAAACCAGCCAAGGAGGAAACACCAATCAAACTTGAAGACCTCTTTAAACCCTTACCTGGACAAGATCAACCAAGCAGAACCATAATGACAACTGGAGTGGCGGGCATTGGTAAAACCGTCTTAACACACAAGTTCACTCTGGACTGGGCTGAAGGCAAAGCCAACCAGGACATCCACTTCACGCTTCCCTTCACTTTCAGAGAGCTGAACTTACTGAAAGAGAAAGAGTTTAGCTTGATGGAACTTCTTCATCACTTCTTTATTCAAACCAAAGGAATCCACAGATACGACCTGTTTCAAGTGGTCTTCATCTTAGACGGTCTTGATGAGTGTCGACTTCCTCTTGACTTCCAGAACAATCCGATCTGGACCGATGTCACAAAGTCGACCTCGTTGGACGTGCTGCTGACAAACCTCATCAGGGGTGACCTGCTTCCCTCCGCTCGCATCTGGATAACCACACGCCCTGCGGCAGCCAATCAGATCCCTGCTGAGTGTATTGGCATGGTGACAGAGGTGAGAGGGTTCACCGACCCACAGAAGGAGGAGTACTTCAGGAAGAGATTCAGAGAGGAGACTATGGCCAGCACAATCATCTCCCACATCAAGAGATCACGAAGCCTCCACATCATGTGTCACATCCCAGTCTTCTGTTGGATCAGTGCTACAGTTCTGGAGGACATCTTCAAAACAACCAAGACAGGAGAAGAGATGCCCCACACCTTGACTCAGATGTACATCCACTTCCTGAGGGTTCAGTCCATACAGGGGGACAGGAAGTACCATGGGAGAGCTGAAACAGATGCAGTCTGGAGTTCAGAGAGCAGGAAGATCATTGTTGCTCTGGGAAAACTGGCTTTTAACCAGCTGGAGAAAGGCAACCTGATCTTCTACGAGGCAGACCTGACCGAGTGTGACATGGATATCAGAGCAGCCTCAGTGTACTCAGGAGTGTTCACCCAGATCTTTAAAGAGGAGTGTGGGCTGTACCAGGACAAGGTGTTCTGCTTTGTCCATCTGAGCATCCAAGAGTTTCTGGCTGCTCTTTATGTCTTCCTGTCCTTCATGGACACTGGTGTCAATCTGCTCTCAGAAGAACAACCAAAAACAAAGGTCCATCTCCTCTACCAGAGTGCTGTGGACAAGGCCTTACAGAGTGAGAACGGACACCTGGACTTGTTCCTCCGCTTCCTCCTGGGCCTCTCTCTGAAGACCAATCAGATTCTCCTACCAGGTCTGCTGAGACAGACAGGAAGTATTTCACCGACCAATTATAAAACTGTGTCTTACATCAAGGAGAAGATAAGTGGAGATCTCTCTCCAGAGAGAAGCATCAATCTGTTCCACTGTCTGAATGAGCTGAACGACTGTTCTCTGGTGGAGGAGATCCAACAGTACCTGACATCAGGAAGTCTCACCACAGTAGATCTCTCTCCTGCTCAGTGCTCAGCTCTGGTCTTCATCTTACTGTCATCAGAAGAGGAGCTGGACGTGTTTGACCTGAAGAAATACTCTGCTTCAGAGGAGGGTCTTCTGAGGCTGCTGCCAGTGGTCAAAGCCTCCAAAACATCTCTGTAGGTTCACTAATAACATGTATTACAATACACAATTTACATTATACTAGAATATGAAAGTTTGAATAATATACAAAACATATATGTAGGTTCAATAATAACATATATTACATTACAATAAACATTATACAAGAATATTAAAGTCATAATTAAATACAAAACAACTTTGTAGGTTCATTCATAAGATGTATTACAATGTACATTATATAGTTGAATATTAAAGTTATATAATATTCTAAACATATGAGCTGGGAGCAGGCTATAGGAGGGAGCCTTCCATAAAAGTACAAAACATATCTGTAGGTTCAATAATAGCATGAATTACAATACACTATACATTATACTAGAATATTAATGTTATATAATATTCAAAACAAATTGTATTATTTATAATATTTTATTTTCTAAACTACACAACATTTGGATTGTGAACCATTAGTAACAGCACCACTTCAGTAGGAAGTCCAGTAACAACTGGGTATTATACCAGGAAACACCACAACTGGGTTTTTCCCTAGCCTATTCATATTTGTGAATACTTGTTTTTCAATTTGAATGAATACTGGACAATGCTGGACCAGGATACAAATTACACTCCAATATTGGCTGTTTAATTGGCTGGTTAAATCTTACCTACAGCGCTGTTATAATTTGTTAAACTTATATTTCTTATTTATAATGCTCGTAAAGACTGTGTTTTAATGGTGAGTTTAAGTGTTTTTAAGTGGTTTTAATTCTTTCAACACAGTTCCTAACATGTTTCTGTTGATGTTCTGTGAAGGCTGAATGGCTGTCATCTGTCAGAGAGATGCTGTGAAGCTCTGGCCTCAGTTCTCAGCTCCAACTCCTCCAGTCTGAGAGAGCTGGACCTGAGTACCAACCACCTGCAGGATTCAGGAGTAAAGCTGCTCTCTGCTGGACTGGGGAGTCCACACTGTACACTGGAGACTCTCAGGTCAGTTGGACTCAATGAGCAAACACTTACAGCACAGGGTTTGATATCAGAAGACATTCAACTGATTCCATGCATTGAGGAGATCTTTAGAACCAGGTGACCATCTCCATCACTAAGGACCACAACCACCCTGGAAACCATCTCTTCTCCCCCTACCGTCTGGTCAGGGGGAGAAAGGACAGTT
Source organism: Muraenolepis orangiensis (assembly GCA_027704905.1). NCBI lineage: Eukaryota > Metazoa > Chordata > Actinopteri > Gadiformes > Muraenolepididae > Muraenolepis > Muraenolepis orangiensis. The sequence continues at coordinate 140,630 of JANIIK010000365.1, forward strand.
TTTATCCACAGACAGTGGCCTACTGAACTGCTAGGAGTGCTGCCACTATGATAACATTGTCATTAACATTACACTATCATAACATTGTCATTAACATTACACTATCATAACATTGTCATTAACATTACACTATCATAACATGTCATTAACATTACACTATCATAATATTGTCATTAACATTACACTATCATAACATTGTCATTAACATTACACAATCATAACATTATCATTAACATTAAACCATCATAACATTGTCATTAACAATACACTATCATAACATTATCATTAACATTACACTATCATAACATTATCATTAACATTACACTATCATAACATAATTATTAACATTACATTATCATAACATGTCATTAACATTACACTATCATAACATGTCATTAACATTACACTATCATAACATTATCATTAACATTTCACTATCATAACATTGTAATTAACATTACACTATCATAACATTATCATTAACATTACACTATCATAACATAATTATTAACATTTCACTATCATAACATGTCATTAACATTACACTATCATAACATGTCATTAACATTACACTATCATAACATGTCATTAACATTACACTATCATAACATGTCATTAACATTACACTATAATAACATTGTCATTAACATTACACTATCATAACATGTCATTAACATTACACTATCATAACATTGTCATTAACATTACACTGTCATAACATGTCATTAACATTACACTATCATAACATTGTCATTAACATAACACTATCATAACATGTCATTAACATTACACTATAATAACATTGTCATTAACATTACACTATCATAACATGTCATTAACATTACACTATCATAACATTGTCATTAACATTACACTATCATAACATGTCATTAACATTACACTATCATAACATTGTCATTAACATAACACTATCATAACATGTCATTAACATTACACTATCATAACATTGTCATTAACATTACACTATCATAACATGTCATTAACATTACTCTATCATAACATGTCATTAACATTACACTATCATAACATGTCATTAACATTACACTATCATAACATGTCATTAACATTACACTATCATAACATGTCATTAACATTACTCTATCATAACATGTCATTAACATTACTCTGTGATACTGAGCTGGACTTTCTGGACTCATCACAGTTACTGTACTGCACTGTATTCATGATGCTGCTGCACTACTGGCCCTTTAAAATGCTTGTATGTGCTTTATGTACAATTCAAAACATGTACATATCATCCATTAGTCACTTTATTGTTATTTATATTGTAATTTTACTGTGTATAGTATTTTTATAGTATAGTGTTTTATAAACCCATACTGCAGGAGGGAATGGGGAGTAAGCATTAAATTGTACTTGTTGCAAATGGCAAATAAACCTCTTTAATCTTGATTTACATCCATAAAAGTACAATTTCAGACCCCTAAATTATTAATTTTCAGAGGAATAACGTAACATATTTAAGATGTTGCTGCCATCATTATATAAGGTGTATGTTCAATTCTTAATATACAATACATCTCTGTGAGTTCACTAATCACATGTATTTTAGGCCACAATATAGAATATTAAATTACTAGAATATTAGAATATTAAATATATATATTATTATAGATTATTATTATTATTATAGAATATTAAAGTTATAATACTATACAAAACATGTCTGTAGGTTCATTAATAACATGTAGTACAATACAATATACACTGTACTAGAATATTAAAGTCATAACAATATACAAAACATAACTGTTAGTTAAATATTAGCATATATTACAACACAATATACATTATATAGTTGAATATTAAAGTTATATAATATTAAAAACATATGAGCTGGGAGCAGGTTATAGGAGGGAGCCTATTTTAATATATTATTTTCTAAACTACACAACATTTGGATTGTGAACCATTAGTAACAGCACCACTTCAGTAGGAAGTCCAGTAACAACTGGGTATTATACCAGGAAACACCACAACTGGGTTTTTCCCTAGTCTATTCATATTTGTGAATACTTATATTTCTTATTCATAATGCTAGTAAAGACTGTTTTAATGGTGGTTTTAAGTGGTTTTAATTCCAATAAACCCTTTCAACCCAGTTCCTAACATGTTCCTGTTGATGTTGTGTGAAGGCTGAATGGCTGTCATCTGTCAGAGAGATGCTGTGAAGCTCTGGCCTCAGTTCTCAGCTCCAACTCCTCCAGTCTGAGAGAGCTGGACCTGAGTACCAACGACCTGCAGGATTCAGGAGTGAAGCTGCTCTCTGTTGGACTGGGGAGTCCACACTGTACACTGGAGACTCTCAGGTCAGTTGGACTCAATGAGCAAACACTTACAGCACAGGGTTGGATATCAGAAGACATTCAACTGGTTTACAGCCATAAAAGTAACAATTCACACATCTAAATAAAGGATATTCATTAGAATAACTCATTCTGGTGTGTGTGTGTGTGTGTGTGTGTGTGTGTGTGTGTGTGTGTGTGTGTGTGTGTGTGTGTGTGTGTGTGTGTGTGTGTGTGTGTGTGTGTGTGTGTGTGTGTGTGTGTGTGTGTGTGTGTGTGTGTGTGTGTGCAGGTTGTCTGGCTGTCTGGTCACACAGGAAGGCTGTTCTTCTCTGGCCTCAGCTCTGAGCTCCAACCCCTCCCGTCTGAGAGAGCTGGACCTGAGCTACAATCACCCAGGAGACTCAGGAGTTACGCTGCTCTCTGCTGGACTGGAGGATCCACGCTGGAGACTGGACACTCTCAGGTACGGAGAGGACAGCTCACCTCTCAGGGACCGTGTCTCCTACAAGGATTCAACCGGCCGCTAGATGAAGTGGTTTACCAAGGCGGCTGTAACTCATGTTGTGTACAAAGTGATGATCCAGCAGATCATGAGTGTGAATGTTTCAACTGCTCTCTCTTTGTTCCCCCCAGGGTGGAGCACGGTGGAGGATGGAGGCTGAAACCAGCTCTAAAGAAGTGTGAGTGTCTGTTTAGTTTGAGTCATCACAACACACACTCACTCTTTAGATGAGTGTGTGGTCCATCCACACAGCAGGAGGTGACGTCCTGCTGGGAATGAACAGGATGGATCTTATCATTATTAATATTGATGAGATACATCATGTATCTCATCAATATTAATATTCATTAGATACATCATGTCAACCATCATGTATCTTATCAATATTAATATTCATTAGATACATCATGTATATTATCAATAATAATATTAATTAGATACATGATGTATCTCATCAATATTAATATTGATGAGATACATGATGTAACTTATTAATATTATTATTGAAATAATTATCAATATTAATATTGCAAATAATATTGTTAACCATCACAATGAATCCTCCTTTTATAAAATACAAGAGGTATTATTACTGATACATGGTTATTTATTAATGAATTATTATTGGTTATTAGTAGTGTTGTTATTATTATTAGACCATAACAATCCTCACATTATTAAAGGGTAAGTAAACAACCGTTTTAGCAGACCGTCTGCCTACCAGTTTCCAAAGAGTCGTAAAGGTTTTATAAAAAATGTACAGTTTGGGTTCCAAAGGAGCAGGTTTAAGGGGCGTGGCCAAACGCTGTCCAACCCCCCCTCACTGGAGCCAGGGGGCGGAGCCAATAGAAAACCACTGTGTGAAAACTGGTTGATCTGGAAGTAGACAACATGTCCCCGTTTGATAACTTTCTACATTTCAGTCCAAAACATCAGAAATGCTGACCAACACGTTTAGAGACCCAAACGGAGCAGCTTTCCCTTTAATATTAGTGTGTGTATTTAATATTATATTATAACAACTACTGTTATTCTTAGGATTATCATCATCCTTATGTTTAAATAAGGACAATTGAATAATAATAATAATAACAATAATAATTAAAGCTGCAAGCAGCGTTGAGCGGGTCTGAGTTATGACGTCATCGTGTTCCATGGCGAGGGATCGCCTAGCATCGAGCGAACGCGAAATTTGGCGCCAATCATCTCAGATTTCACGTAGAGCTGTTGAGGCATGGACCAGTGATATAAAAGTGAAGATTGGGGGACGATGGGACCGTGTCCATTGGAGTTACAGCGACACTGTGTTTTATGGCGATGCGCGTTGCCATGGAAACGCCACATTAAGTAACATCGGATTTGATGTAGAGCTGTTCAGGGCCTCAGTGTTAACCATCGTGTGAAGTTTGGTGGCGTTCTGAGCATGTCAGTTTGAGTTATGACATCATCTTGTTCCATGGCGAGGGATCTGTCGCCATGGCAACGGCATATGATGACATCCCATAATTGGCGTAGAGCGGTTGAGGGCCTGACCATAAGCCATCATCTGAAGTGTGGTGCCGTTTGGACGATTTTCCATTGAATTACGACAACACCGGGTTTTTTGGCGAGGGATGCATTGCCATGGAAACTGCATATGGTGAGATCTCCGATTTCACGTAGAGCTGTTGAGGCATGGACCAGTGATATAAAAGTGAAGATTGGGGGACGATGGGACCGTGTCCATTGGAGTTACAGCGACACCGTGTTTTATGGCGAGGGATGCGCGTTGTCATGGAAACGCCACATTAAGTAACATCGGATTTGATGTAGAGCTGTTCAGGGCCTCAGTGTTAACCATCGTGTGAAGTTTGGTGGCGTTCTGAGCATGTCAGTTTGAGTTATGACATCATCGTGTTCCATGGCGAGGGATGCGTTGCCAAGGCAACAGCTTTTGAGGAAAACTCACTATTGTCATATTGAGGTGTTGAGGGCCGGACCATTGACTGTCATCTGAAGTCTGGTGCCGTTTGGACGATTTTCCATTGAATTACGAGGGATGCGTTGCCAACAATTTCCATGATAACTTTAGGTCGCCCATGTCTCGAGACGCTACCCGACAAATTTGGAGTCTGTCGGATAAAGTCCCTAGGAGGAGTTCGTTAAAGTGCGGAGGACGAAAAACGCGATAAATCTCGTTTTTCCGACGCCAAATTCAAAATGGCCGACTTCCTGTACGTTATTTTATACCCCTCCAAGAGGGTTTTTTGTTTGTCTCCGCACCCTAGATATGCGTAGCGAGTTTCGTTCGTTTACGTGAAAGTTAAAGTGTTGGGGAGTTAACGTTAAAAACGGAAGTGGGCGTGGCCTACGCAATTTTTGACGCAAAATTCCTGAAGCAATTACACATCTCAAGTTGCGCCACTTCTGACGCGCGTGGAAAATTTGGTGAGTTTTCACATATGTTGCGGGGGTCAAAAGTGCGCGCAAAATACTAAAATAATAAATAATCGGACCGATTTCAATAGGTTCTTCGCCGACCTAGGTCTCAGACCCTAATAATATAATAATAATAACACATATTTATTAGGTTAAATAATGTTTTGAATAAAGATTACTATAATGCATTATAATTATGAATATTATTATTTTATAATTATTAATTCAAATAATAATATACAAAAGTAATATTATAAATTCAACTATAAGTATTATTAATAATAATAATAATAATATTATTATTATGAGTATTATACATACAATTATTATTCATATTATTATTATATATATACACAATACTTAATTAATTAATTAATAATTCATTAGGATTAGTTATTAATATTATTAATATAAATGTTAAAATAATACTAATATTATTATTATTTTAATTATTATTAATGTTTTTATACATATTACTACTATTATTATTATTATTATTCTTGTTATAGTTGCGTTAGCCATAGGAGAGAATCCTCCTGATTCTACTAATATATTGATCCTCACCCAGAGCCCATGTGGTAAGCCCCTCCTCTTCCCCTCCATGTTAACTGGTGAGCTAAACGGTGGGCGGAGCTGAACTCCATCAGGGCGGGGCTTCTGTTGACTCCGCCTCCGCCTGTCCTTTTGGTTCAGTTGTTTAAATGGTCTAGAGATGAGACCAGGACTCAATAGGTTTGAAAACAAGGCTTCACGTGAATGAGAATCCTAGCTACGATGAAGTGTGACGCGGTTCCTTCAGCCCACGCCGTCGCCGTGGTGACGCTGAGGGACTGAGAACATCAGGAGAACACAAACTACAGTCTGGCCTCAGTTTCTAGGAACAACAACAACAGTTCAGCAGACTAATCATGTCTTGTTCTCCATCAGATGCGTGTGAACTCACACTGGACCCAAACACAGCCCACAGAGGACTCTCTCTGTCTGAGGACAACAGGAAGGTGACGAGGGTTAGAGAGGAGGAGAAGTATCCTGATCACCCAGAGAGATTTGACTACTGGTCCCAGGTGTTGTGTAGAGAGGCTCTGACTGACCGCTGTTACTGGGAGGTGGAGAGGAAAGGACATGTTGCTATAGGAGTGACATACAGAGGAATCACAAGGAGAGGAGGGGGTATAGACAGCTTGCTTGGATTCAACAACAAGTCCTGGAGTCTTCATTGTTATGATGGTGGTTACTATGTCCTGTTCAACGGTAGTGATACAGTCATACGTCTCCCCCCCTCTAAGAGAGTAGGAGTGTATGTGGACCGACCTGCTGGCTCTCTCTCCTTCTACAGAGTGTCCCCAGATGGAGGAGGGTCCTCAGACACACTGACACTCATCCACACCTTCCAGTCCACATTCACCCAGGAGGACCTCCTCCCTGGGTTTAGGGTATGGAGGGATGGTGACTCAGTGTCTCTGTGTCCGTTGTAGCAACACACACACACACACACACACACACACACACACACACACACACATACACACACACACACACACACACACACACACACACACACACACACACACACACACACACACACACACACACAGTAGTAAAGCTGATCTCAGGTCAGTTTGAGCATTATTATTAGCGGACATTTTGACCCGCAGCATCTTTTTCTTTTTCTTTTTCTTTTTTTTTACCCGCTAAAAAACGGTAAAAACCGGCTAACGGAAACCCTGACACACACACACATAGTATACACTATACACACACACACATAGTATACACTATACACACACACACACATAGTATACACTATACACACACACACACATAGTATACACTATACACACACACATAGTATACACTATACACACACACACATAGTATACACTATACACACACACACACATAGTATACACTATACACACACACACACATAGTATACACTATACACACACACATAGTATACACTATACACACACACACACATAGTATACACTATACACACACACACACATAGTATACACTATACACACACACACACATAGTATACACTATACACACACACATAGTATACACTATACACACACACACACATAGTATACACTATACACACACACACACACAGTATACACTATACACACACACATAGTATACACTATACACACACACATAGTATACACTATACACACACACACACATAGTATACACTATACACACACACACATAGTATACACTATACACACACACACACATAGTATACACTATACACACACACACACATAGTATACACTATACACACACACACACATAGTATACACTATACACACACACACATAGTATACACTATACACACACACACACATAGTATACACTATACACACACACACACATAGTATACACTATACACACACACACACATAGTATACACTATACACACACACACACATAGTATACACTATACACACACACACATAGTATACACTATACACACACACACATAGTATACACTATACACACACACACACATAGTATACACTATACACACACACACACATAGTATACACTATACACACACACACACATAGTATACACTATACACACACACACACATAGTATACACTATACACACACACACATAGTATACACTATACACACACACACACATAGTATACACTATACACACACACACACATAGTATACACTATACACACACACACACATAGTATACACTATACACACACACACACATAGTATACACTATACACACACACACATAGTATACACTATACACACACACACATAGTATACACTATACACACACACACACATAGTATACACTATACACACACACACACATAGTATACACTATACACACACACACACATAGTATACACTATACACACACACACACATAGTATACACTATACACACACACACATAGTATACACTATACACACACACACATAGTATACACTATACACACACACACACATAGTATACACTATACACACACACACATAGTATACACTATACACACACACACACATAGTATACACTATACACACACACACACATAGTATACACTATACACACACACACACATAGTATACACTATACACACACACACACACACACATAGTATACACTATACACACACACACACATAGTATACACTATACACACACACACACACATAGTATACACTATACACACACACACACATAGTATACACTATACACACACACACACACACATAGTATACACTATACACACACACACACATAGTATACACTATACACACACACACACACATAGTATACACCATACACACACACACACATAGTATACACTATACACACACACACACATAGTATACACTATACACACACACACACATAGTATACACTATACACACACACACACATAGTATACACTATACACACACACACACACATAGTGTACACTATACACACACACACACGCACACACACACACACACACACAGTATACACTATACAGACACACACACATGGGGGGTGAGGGGGGGGGTTCTCTCTTAAGGCCCCAAATGGCCAGAGAGCAGTTCCAGAGGTCAGGGGTCAGAGGAGGTGATCTACCACCATGGGTCCTACCACTGGGTCACGGATGGACCCCAGGGATTTAAAGACTGTTCAACTTTTGACTGTTATTCATTTTGCTCGCTAAAAATTCCTGAACTTTTCTTTTTAAAAGGTTCGCAAAAACTGCTTCATGCAATATAATGTTTTAAATGGTTGAACTTTCTCTTTAACACGTTCTAGAAGACTGTTGTATTCAATATAATGTTTTAAATGGTTGAACTTTCTCTTTAACAAGTTCTAGAAGACTGTTGTATTCAATATAATGTTTTAATTGGTTGAACTTTCTCTTTAACACGTTCTAGAAGACTGTTGTATTCAATATAATGTTTTAAATGGTTGAACTTTCTCTTTAACACGTTCTAGAAGACTGTTGTATTCAATATAATGTTTTAAATGGTTGAACTTTCTCTTTAACACGTTCTAGAAGACTGTTGTATTCAATATGATGTTTGTGGTGGAGATGAAGATGTGTTCTCAGAGCTGAAAGGGAGTCATGCATTGGATGTT
>JANIIK010000366.1:0-12500 GCA_027704905.1 Muraenolepis orangiensis
TGTTACAGCCAATTCATCCTTAGTTTTATTTGATTGAAATTTCCTCCCCCTGCTGGCACTTTTACTTTGACTCAGAACTCTTAAATAGGTAGACAGGAAGTGAGGCCGGGAGGTGAGCGTCTTTGTATGGAAACGCTAGCCACAGTCGGGAGCGAAATAGTTTTTTGACCACACACACACACACACATACACATAATTAGAACGAAGTAGAACTAGATAAAACGCGAGAGCAAGAACAGATTAAGTTAGATGCCCTTTTCGTTTACATTTACATTGGAACACGGATACACCTTTTTTGTTGTACTATTTAGAAGGACAGGAGATCCTATTTTCTTTGTAATTAGTTTAAGTTTACTGAACGTGCGTCGGAAATCCCCCTGGCCTGGCTTGCGCGGCGGCTTGAAGAAAGGTGAGACAAGTTGCTGAAACAAAGTCAAAAAACTTCGTCAAGGATTACGAGAGTAAAAACATCTTCAAGGATTACGAAAGAAATCCGTATTGGATTACTATCACCGGAGGATAAACCACACGGATTCTACATTGCTATCAGGACACCTGCTGCATCTGAAAAACTTTCATCGGGTCGTGAGTAACGCGAACTCTGACTGTTTTATTTGGACAAGAACGTTGACTTTTGAGTGCTTGATAAACGTCAAGAAAAGTTTGATACAGCTTAGTGTGCTTCGCTTTGAAACGTTTGAACTTTGGACTTGTGCTCAAACGTTATTTGTTATTTTGTAACCTCAACGGTGAAGTGTTTGGCTGTAGCGCTGATATATTGCATAAAGCTCGCGCATCCGAGCGTTTAGGAAACAAACCTGTTTTATGAATGAAAGCCTACGGTTTATTAACGGAATCGTTGGCGTAGTGGAACGTTTGATTGGTTTACTTGTTTGAATTGCGTGAATCAGGTTTATTAAAACAGTGTGCTTCAAGCCTATAATTATTAACGGCCATTATGGATGGTGCTAAATCTGATGATCTTATGGATGAGCATATTAAGGAGCTAAGGAAGGTCCGAAAATGCAAATTAGCAACATGCACACGCAAAATGAACGAACTTAAAAAAGAAATGCAGAAAAAAGATTTTGATGCAGTGAAACAACATCTTGTTACTTTTCAATCACTTTGTGAAGACTTTAAGAATGCCCATGATGCGGTGCAAAATGAATTACCAGAAGAGGACAAGATAAAAGACAAAATGGAATGGTATGAACCTAGGATGGAACCATTTCAAGATTTCCTAGTGGAAGAACAGAAATGGGAGGAATTAATGGCACTGCAAGGGGAATTACAGGAACAAGATTTGCCTGCAGAAGAGTCTGTTGAACCAGTGGCTGAATCAGAGCAGCAAGAGGCTGCATTAGATCCAACTGAGTCAACAGATCCACAAGATTTGATCCTTCCAAAAGATAGTATTTCTAATGTTAGTAAATCTAAGTCATCTTCGGTGTCATCAGCACATAGAAAAGCTCTTGCTGAGCAAGCTGCACTGGTGGCACGTAGGGAAGCAATTAATGTTAAGCATGCGCTTGAGCAAGAGAGGTTGATCTTAGACTCAAAGATAGAAAACAGCCAACTTGATGCAGACATTGCAGCATCAGAAGCCAAGATAAAGGTCCTGGAAAGCTTCGATGTGCAGTCAGGAAGGTCTGAAGATGGCATGAACTCCTACCTGGAAAGCCATAGACCATTTTCACAGGCTTCAAGACTACAGCAGTCACCTGTAGAGTTTGCTAGGATATCTACAGTTCCTAAAACACCACTGCAAACAATTCTGCAACTGCCTAGACCTGCCAGAGTTGTTACAATTACAAAGCGACCGCAAGTTATCCCAATGCATCCAGTCTCAACCCCAAAGCAGTCTGTCACAATGGCAAAAACGCCAATCTCTTTAAAGCTCAAGAAGGAGGACATCCCTCCAAGGGAAAGTGGTCAAAAGCCCATTATAACTGAACCAAGGCCAGACTATGACTGTTTGTCTTCTGTCATGCAAAGACAGAATGACATTGTTGATTTACTTGTACTGCAACATAAGCAAACGCTATTACCTGTTAGAGAGATACAAGCCTTTCATGGTGATCCATTACGTTTTAAAACATTCATGCGTGCCTTTGAATACAGCATTGAAGACAAAACCACAAACAGTCAAGATCGCCTGTATTATCTCGAGCAGTATACATCAGGCCAACCCAGAGAACTCGTCCAAAGCTGCTTCCATATGGACCCTTCAAGAGGGTATCAAGAGGCTAAAAGACTCCTACAGGAGAACTTTGGAGACGAATTGAAAATCACAATTGCATACATGGATAAGGCCCTGAAGTGGACAAATATCAAACCTGATGATGGCAAAGAACTAAAGAGCTATGCACTGTATCTTAGAGGCTGCTGCAATACAATGCAAGACCTAAAGATCATGGAAGAGCTAGATTTACCCTCTAACATGAAACTGATCATTACTAAATTGCCCTACAAGCTGAAAGAGAAGTGGAGAACCACTGCATGTGATATCTTGGAAAGAACAGGTCACAGAGCCCGTTTCCATAACCTTGTAGCCTTTATGGAAAAGCAGGCCAAGATTCTCCTGGACCCTCTGTTTGGTGACATTCAGGACTACAACAAGACCGATGGGGCACGGACGATGCACGGACGATGGGGCAGATCAAGACTGTCTCAAGTTATGAGCTTTCTGGACTGGAAGTAGGCAACCTGGAAGGGAACACCTTCATAGAACTCCCTAAGGTCTACACACAAGATGCCATCCCAGTGACCCACGAGAACGTTGCAACTCAGAAGGACATCTCAAACTGGCCATACTTGAAAGAAGTCAAGCTGAATAAGATTGACGCGGACATTGACCTTCTTATAGGAGCGAATGCCCCTAGAGCCCTTGAACCATGGCAGATTATCAATGCCGAAGACGGCGGACCTTATGCAGTCAAGACAGTGTTAGGATGGGTGATCAACGGACCACTCAACTCTTGCACTGCTGAGGAGTCCTCAAGATTGCCGACATTAACTGCAAACCACATCTCTGTGACAGAGTTGAAGGATCTACTGGTACAGCAGTACAATCATGATTTTCCTGAGAGGAAATTTGACGAAAAGAAAGAGATGTCTGCTGAAGATCACATGTTCATGCAGAGTGCCAAAAGCTCAGTAGTGCTCAAGAACGGACATTACTATATGTCACTTCCACTGCGTGACCGAGACGTGATGATGCCGAACAACCGTGACGTTGCCAAGCAACGAGCCCTGAACCTGATCAGAAAGTTCAAATCCGATCCAACTTATGCCTTGGAATACAGGAACTTTATGACTGACGTCATCCAGAAAGGCTATGCTGAGACGGTGCCACAGGACAGGCTTCAGAGGCAAGATGGAAAAGTGTGGTACATCCCACATCATGCAGTGTATCACAAAAGGAAGAAAACCCTAAGAGTGGTATTTGATTGTTCATCGACATTCCAACAAGAATCCCTCAATGACAAACTACTTCAAGGACCTGACCTGACGAATCCTCTCCTCGCCGTTCTGCTAAGGTTCCGCCAAGAACCCATTGCTATGATGGCAGACATAGAAGGGATGTTTCACCAAGTCCGTGTCCATGAGGATGACCGAGACCTGTTGAGATTGCTGTGGTGGCCAGACGGAGACACGTCGAAGAATCTCGAGGAGTACCGGATGACAGTCCACCTATTCGGAGCAGTATCCTCTCCATCATGTGCCAACTTAGCACTGCGCAAGACTGCAGATGACCATGGTCACGGCTATGCTGAAGAGGTGAGCAGGACCATCAAATGCAACTTTTACGTAGATGATTGTCTTAAATCTGTAGCAACAGAGGACCAGGCCATTACCCTCTGCAAAGACCTCAGAGACCTCTGCTCTCAGGGTGGATTCAAGCTCACAAAGTGGATTTGCAACAGCCGCTCTGTGCTCTCTTCCATTCCCGATGAGTACAAGGCAAAGCAGATCAAAGAACTGGACCTGGACAGAGAGAAGCTGCCACTAGAGAGAGCTCTAGGAATTCAATGGAACATTGAAAAGGACACTGTTGGAGCCAGATTCAGTCCTTATTATTTGTTTATTTATTTAGTTTGATATATGAAGCAATATTGTTTGGAAAATGGTTGCAAATTAACTTGATTGATAACACCTTTTATTTGTTATGATTTGGATGCGTGTTGCTTCGACAACGTGGAGGCGTGTCTGGTCCAGCCCATTTTTGAACCGGTGATTGCAGCACCTGAGCGTGTGAACCCGCTTTTATCAATGAAGCCGGTTCCCTAGTAAAACACACTGGAAATGCAAGGCACGCAGCCCAGACGGTTTTTGACCGTCGCAAGCGCTACGGATTTATGAACTGTAGAAATAGGAAACCAGGACACCATGCAACGGGAGCCAGCCAGCACACCTCCACGTCGTATGGTAAGAACCCATCCACGCTTAACAAAGCTTCAAGTAAAAGACAATAAATACCATTTTCTACAAACAAACAAACTCATCTCTGCCGTCTTTCTTACGGAAAAGCGCATGCGCGCGTCAACCAAGGCTGTGGATCCCACATCGTCAAAAACCTGGCTTGTAATGCTTGCGCATTAACATTAAAGGAACAAACCCGGCTTGTAATGCTTGCGCATTAACATCAAAGGAACAACAAGGAAAAATGGAACGTTTGGGGGACGAAATTGATGCTGTACATTCCAATAGATTACAAGAATTGAAAGCATCTAGAAGCGCCAAATTGGGTGTTTTAACCAGAAGGAAAAATGAAATCTCTGATTTAATGAAGCATACATGCAAGGTGGAAATTGTTAAATCAAAAGTGGAAAACGAGTTCAACAAAGCATATCAAGAACTGAATGAAGTAAATGATTCTGTCAAAACTTTATTGTCAGTAATGTCAGAGGATGACGTTAAACTTGATCAAAGTGAGTGGTACATCCCTAAAATAATACCAGTGGATGAATTCAAAGACGGTGTATTACAATGGATTGATCAAAATGAAAAGGCGACTGATAATGATGCTACAAGGAATATTGAAATTACAGTGGATGATATTGCTCCAAAGGACAGTGTTTCCAATGTGCGATCAAGACGCTCATCAAAATCCTCAAGATCATCCATAGCATCTCTTAAAATGCAACTGGAAAGTGAACAAGCTGAACTAGCAGTCAAGGCCGAAGGGCTTAAAAGGAAGCAACAGCTTGATAGAAAAGAAGCGGAACTCCGAGCTGAGAATGAGAGAAAGAAGCTGAACTCCAAGCCGAGAAGGAAAAGCTTGAGATGGAAACTCAGATGGCTGCTAACAAAGCAAGGTTGCGCATTATCAAAGAATATGAAATATCACACGAATTAACACAAATTGTACCTAAAGAAAGGCACCAATCGGATGGAATGAATGAATACCTGGAAGGATACATGGAAGAGGAAACGGAACAACAACCAGAAAAGCTGTCATGGTCAGCTGGTTTGGACCGCACCAACGTGGATGATGTTCCCGCCAGAACAAGGCCCACTCACAAGGAACCAGTGGAAAGAGCAACACATGGAACTCCGACAGAATATGAATCTGTGCGTAAAAGGATACCATCAACACAACCACACAGTATAGGGCCTACAACAAATACCCAGGACACAAGTAAAAAGCATGAATTCTACAGTCTGGTGAACCTAATGGAAGGTCAAAACAGGATAACAGAAACTCTCATTAAGCAACAAGGACAATTCACTTTGCCATCAATCACTATCCCTGTCTTTAAAGGAGACCCTCTGGAATACCAATTCTTTATAAGAGCCTTTGAACATGGCATTGAGAGGAAAACTGAGAATCGCCAGGATATGCTGTATTTCCTGGAGCAATTCACATCAGGACAGCCAAGGGAACTGGTGCGCAGTTGCCAATACATGCATCCAGACAGAGGTTACACTACAGCAAAGGAGCTTTTAAAGAAGCATTTCGGTAACGAACACAAGATTGCCACTTCATATTTGGACAAAGTGCTCAGCTGGCCAATAATCAAAGCTGAAGATGCAGAGGCCTTGCAGGCTTACTCTGTGTTTCTCAATGGTTGTCTCAATGCCATGAGCTCCGTTGAGTACTTAGAGGAATTGAACCATCCAACTAACATGAGAGCCATTCTCAGTAAATTAGCTTACAAGACACAAGAAAGATGGAGATTCAAAGCTTGTGAATTGCAGGATCGTAATGGAACAAGGCCAAAATTTCCAGAGCTGGTGGAATTTATAAACTATCACTCCAGAATCCTATCACATCCGTTGTTTGGAAGCTTAAATCCCACACAGACAAGAAGGTCCGTCATATCACCACCAGGCAAGCCCTTTCCCTCTAAAGACAGAAGGCCTAAGAGCGCATTCAGTGGATTTGCTACCAATGTGGCAAAGGTGACAGGCAGCTTCTACAAGCAGGCTGTAACTGAATGTGTGGATAAAGCACCAAGGAAAACAACCAACGAATGTTTACATTGCAAAGGAAACCATGAGCTCAGTTCATGTTCACAACTGAAAAAGAAAACGCATGAAGAAAAACTGGAATTCTTGAAGAAAAAAGGAGTGTGTTTTGGATGTTTTGAAGTGGGTCACATGAGTAAAGGTTGCCAAAAGAGACTTACCTGTCAAGTGTGTTCTCTCAAACATCCTACAATCCTGCATATCAACAGAAAATATCCTAATACAGAGAAGGATGAAAACTCTAAAGATACAGCCGTGACAGTGTACACAAATCAAGCCGAGGTGTGGAATGAAACTGGGGCCGGTAAATCAGAATGCAAACTCGCCATAGTTCCTGTAAAAATCAAAATGAAGAAAAGTGATAAGGTTATTCTCACATACGCCTTTATGGATCCAGGAAGTTCTGCAACATTCTGCACAGAGTCCTTGCTCGGACAGCTGCAGGCAACAGGAAGCAGAACTACCATTTTGTTAAGAACTATGAACGAGGAACAGGTCATAAAGACATCAATGGTAACCGGTTTGGAAATCAGTGCTCTTGACAGCAATGAGTATTTGGAACTCCCTGAGGTTTACTCACACTCTGCGATTCCTGTGAAAGCTGAAAATATCCCAGACCAGGAGGATATAAAGCAATGGCCATATCTACACCAAGTGAAACTTCCTAGAATAAAAGCAGAAATCGGACTGCTGATCGGCAACAATGTTCCAAAGGCTTTGGAGCCTTGGATGATAATTAACAGCCAGGGAAAAGGACCTTTTGCTGTTAAAACCACTCTCGGATGGACAGTCAATGGGCCGCTCACACAGGGCACTGGGAACATCATTACAACGAACAGGATCTCGCTGGTAAGGATTGAGGAATTGCTGCAACAGCAGATGAAATATGATTTCCCAGAGCGCCAGCATGGAGAGCGCCTAGAGATGTCTCAAGAAGACCATATATTCATGGGAAAGGTCTCAACCTCAGTAAAGCTGCAAGACGGGCATTACAATATCGGATTGCCTTTACGGACGGACAAAGTTGAGTTCCCAAACAACCGCTGTCTCGCAGAGCAAAGGGTCATGAGCTTGAAACGAAAGCTGTTAAAGAACCCACAATTTCACGAGGAATATAGAACACTTATGGCTGACAATTTGAAAAGAGGTTTTGCTATCCAAACATCTGACAACAAGCAAAAGGAAGCCAAGGTTGGAAAGACGTGGTATATTCCCCACCACGGGGTTTACCACCCTAAAAAGCACAAGCTACGGGTGGTGTTCGACTGCGGAGCTACCTACCAAGGTGTGTCACTAAACTCGCAGCTTCTACAGGGCCCAGATCTCACCAGCAACCTCACTGGTGTCCTCACAAGATTTCGGCAAAGGGCCGTCGCCTTCATTACAGATGTGGAGGCCATGTTCCATCAAGTGAGAGTACCGGATGAAGACTCTGATCTTTTAAGATTCTTGTGGTGGCCTGATGGAAGGCTGGACACGAGCCTTGAGGAGTATAAGATGGTTGTACACATTTTCGGAGCCACATCATCTCCAAGCTGTGCAACTTTCGCTTTACAGCAGTGTGCAAGAGACAACATTGGCATCTTTGACCCAGGGGTCATACAGACTGTGCTCAGAAACTTTTACGTGGATGATTGTCTAAAGTCAGTAAAGTCTGAGCAAGAGGCCATACAACTCGCCAAAGACCTCATCAGTCTGTGTGCCACGGGTGGGTTTAAGCTAAACAAGTGGATCAGCAACAGCAGGTCGTTGCTTCTCTCCATCCCAGAACAGATCCGAGCGCAAGGGGTGAAGGATCTAGATCTGGATCAGGGCGCACTGCCCATCGAAAGAGCCCTTGGGGTACAATGGTGTACCCAGTCGGATTCATTCACCTTCAAAATCCAGCTTCAAGACAGGCCGCTTACCAGACGAGGGATCTTGTCAATGGTGAGCTCTATCTACGATCCTTTGGGTATGTTGGCACCCGTCGTCCTCTCCGCAAAGCAAATACTGCAAGAGCTGTGCGGATTAAAGCTAGCTTGGGATGATCACATAACTCAAGACCTGCAAAGGAGATGGTTGACCTGGTTAGCCGACGTGTCCCAGCTGGAAAACTTCAAAGTTAGGAGATGCTTCATGCCCGAGGATTTTGGAAACCTAATCTCCGCATAACCACTTTCTCCAAGTGAAAGTGGTTACGGCACAGTCTCCTACCTAAGGCTGGTGGACGACAGGCACAAAGTCCACTGCGCGTTTGTCATGGGCAAAGCAAGGGTGGTACCATTAAAACCCATCACCATCCCAAGGCTCGAGCTCACAGCATCAGCAATGGCTGTACGAATGGATACCTTTCTGCAGGCGGAACTTGAACTCCCTTTGATGCCATCAGTCTATTGGACAGATAGCACATCTGTGCTTAAGTATCTGAACAATGAAACCTCAAGATATCACACTTTTGTTGCCAACAGAGTGAGCAACATCCGTACGGAATCTGATGTTACGCAGTGGAGGTATGTCAACGGCACTCTGAATCCCGCTGACTGCGCATCGAGAGGCTTATCAACAGCTCGCTTCTTGAATTCGACATGGATACAAGGTCCTGAATTCATGCAACATCCAGAAACGGAGTGGCCACAATGCCCAGAATGCACATTGACACAGGACGATCCGGAAGTAAAGGTCTTCACTATGAACGTTGCTCCTGTGGATGAGTCCGTGAATACAGTCATGAAATTAATCGCCTACTATTCTGAGTGGCATCGTCTCAGAAAAGCCGTAGCATGGATATTGAGGATTAAAGCAACACTAAAAAAGGCCTGCAAAGAAAAGAAGGAAATTAAAGGTGCACCAAAAAAGAAAAAAGGAAATTGCAAAGCTCTGTTGTCTGTCGATGACTTACAGGAAGCCGAACATGCCATTATCCAATTTTGTCAATCAACAGAATACAAAGAGGAACTAGAGTCACTGAGGAAAAGAACGCCTGTGAAGAAGAACAGTCACATCCATAAACTTACCCCAGTTCTTCATGATGAGCTAATAAGGGTTGGTGGAAGATTGGTCAAGTCTGCAATGCCCCCTGAGGCCATGCACCCCGCCATTCTGCCAAGAAAACATCACGTAACGACATTAATCATCAGACATGTCCATGAAACCGTTGGACACAGCGGGCGGAACCATACACTATCACGCCTGAGGCAAAAGTATTGGATACCTAAGGTCAACTCTGCAGTCAGGGCAGTGATTGCAAAGTGTGTCCACTGTAGGAGGTCGAGTGGTGTCAGAGGTACACAATACATGGCAGACTTACCCCAGGACAGGCTGCTACCTGACAAACCACCTTTCACAAACGTGGGCGTAGACTACTTCGGCCCATTTGAAATGAAAAGAGGAAGAACAACGTTGAAACGGTATGGCGTGATCTTCACGTGCCTGAATATCCGAGCAGTGCACTTGGAAGTTGCTCATACACTGAATACAGACTCATGCATTAACGCAATAAGAAGATTTGTAGCCAGACGAGGCACAGTCAAGACCATGAGATCCGATAATGGAACCAATCTTATCAGGGCAGAACGAGAGCTACGAGAGTCTATTCAAGATCTGGACAATCTCAAGATTCATGCCACCTTACTTGAGAAAGGCATATCATGGACATTCAACCCACCTGCCGGATCACATCACGGTGGAATATGGGAGAGACAAATAAGAACAGTCAGACGCATTCTTGGAGCTTTAACACGGGAACAGACTCTGGATGAGGAAGGATTGACTACACTTTTATGTGAAGTGGAAGCCATAATTAATGATCGGCCCATCTCTAAAGCCTCCAATGACCCTCTAGATCTGGAACCTCTCACACCAAATCACCTCCTTCTCCTCAAAGAAAAGCCTTCACTGCCACCTGGAGTATTCAGCCTAGATGACTGTTATGCCAAGAGGAGATGGCGTCAAGTGCAATACATGGCAGACCTTTTTTGGAAACGGTGGACAAGAGAGTACCTGCCAGAACTGCAAGAAAGGCAAAAGTGGACAAAGAAAAGGAGAAACATGGCGGCCGGTGATATTGTCTTAATAATAGACGACTCTGCTCCTAGAAACTCGTGGATCATGGGACGAATCACACAAACCCGGCCAGACAAAAAAGGGTTTGTGAGACAAGTCGAGGTGCAAACCAAGACCAACACCTTGATCAGGCCCATCACGAAGCTTGTCTTACTCCTTGAGGCAAAAACATAAGAAGACCCCCCCCCATCTCTCTTCCCCCCCCCCTATCTCTCTTCCCACCATATCCCTTCTCTTTCTTTCTCCCCCCCCCCCCCTCTCTCACACGGACATCGCACACATTACACACTTTGTGGACTGTGAGGCGCTTTTCTTTGCCTTTTTTGAAAGCAGAACTTTTGAATCCCTCGTCGGGGGGACATGGACTGTTAAAAAAAAACAAAAAAAAAAGGAATGTAATTTAGAATATGAAATGAGTTTAGTTTTGGCTCCTCCTGATTTTGTTGGTAATTGTACTATTCTCTTACAGAACAATTAGGGGCCGGAATGTTGGAGCCAGATTCAGTCCTTATTATTTGTTTATTTATTTAGTTTGATATATGAAGCAATATTGTTTGGAAAATGGTTGCAAATTAACTTGATTGATAACACCTTTTATTTGTTATGATTTGGATGCGTGTTGCTTCGACAACGTGGAGGCGTGTCTGGTCCAGCCCATTTTTGAACCGGTGATTGCAGCACCTGAGCGTGTGAACCCGCTTTTATCAATGAAGCCGGTTCCCTAGTAAAACACACTGGAAATGCAAGGCACGCAGCCCAGACGGTTTTTGACCGTCGCAAGCGCTACGGATTTATGAACTGTAGAAATAGGAAACCAGGACACCATGCAACGGGAGCCAGCCAGCACACCTCCACGTCGTATGGTAAGAACCCATCCACGCTTAACAAAGCTTCAAGTAAAAGACAATAAATACCATTTTCTACAAACAAACAAACTCATCTCTGCCGTCTTTCTTACGGAAAAGCGCATGCGCGCGTCAACCAAGGCTGTGGATCCCACAGACACCTTCGTATTCCGTGTCGCTCTCCAGGACAGACCCCTGACGCGTCGGGGGATCCTATCAGTCGTCAGCTCTATTTATGATCCCTTAGGATTCCTGGCACCATTCATCCTAAAAGCAAAGCAGATCCTCCAAGACCTCTGCAAACTGAAGTGTGGATGGGATGACTGCATATCAGAGACTTACCTCACACCTTGGAAGAAGTGGCTTGCTGAACTGGAACAACTGTCCAAAGTTAACATTGACAGATGCATTAAGCCCAAGAACTTTGGCCAAGTTGAAAAGGCACAGATGCATCACTTTTGTGATGCGAGCGAACATGGCTATGGCAGTGTCAGCTACCTCAGACTGACCAACAGAACGGGTGAAATCCACGTAACGCTTGTTCTGGGGAAATCCAGAGTGACACCGCTGAAGCAAATAACTATCCCTAGATTAGAGTTAGCATCAGCAACACTTGCAGCCAAGATGGATCGACTGCTGAGGACAGAACTGGAGTTGGAGTTGGAGCCCTCAGCCTTTTGGACAGACAGTGAATCTGTGCTGAAATACATAAAGAATGAGAACAGAAGATTCAAAACCTACGTGGCCAACAGGATTTCAGACATCCGTGAGCTTTCAGATAAAGACCAGTGGCGGCACATCAGGTCGAAGGAAAATCCAGCTGATGACGTTTCACGTGGTCTGAGTATTGAGGCTTTCCTGAAGTCCAAAAGATGGTTCCAAGGACCAGAGTTTCTTGCTAAACCAGACACTGAATGGCCAAATGTGCTAAAAGATTTTCCACCCATCGAGTCAAATGATCCCGAGGTGAAAAAAGAAACACTTGTGAACAGTTTGATTGTAGAAGCAAAGAGCCCGCTAAGCAAACTTATTGAGTATTACTCAAACTGGAACAGACTCAAAAGAGCTGTAGCTTGGATGCTGAAGTTTCAGGCACTTCTGCTAAAACGGAGACTATGTAGAGTCACTAGAAACACT
>JANIIK010000366.1:17500-20644 GCA_027704905.1 Muraenolepis orangiensis
ATCTATCTACGTATCAATATACTGTTTCTATCTATATATCTTATCGATCTATATATCTACATAGCTATCTATCAACCAAATCAACAGACAATTGTCAATAGAGAAGAAGTAGGGGTTAGTTTTAACTCTGGGGTTAGTTTTACTCTAGGGTTGGTTTAGAACTCTGGGGGTTAGTTTGACTCTGGGGTTAGTTGAACGCTGGGTTAGTTTTAACTCTAGGTTTAGTTGAACTCTGGGGTTGGTTTAACTCTGGGGATTAACTTGAACTCTGGTTGGTTGAACTCTGGGGTTGGTTGAACTCTGGGGTTAGTTTTTAACTCTGGGTTATTTAACTCTAGTTTGGTTTAACTCTAGGTTGGTTTAACTCTGGGTTGGTTCTCACTCTGGGGTTGTTTTAACTCTGGGGTTAAGAGAGAGAGAGAGGGGTCTGTATAGAGAGAGAGAGAGAGAGGAGAGAGAGAGAGAGAGAGAGAGAGAGAGAGAGAGAGAGAGAGAGAGAGAGAGAGAGAGAGACGTGAGTAAATGCCAAGTAAAATCAGAGACGGCGAGTACAAGCACAATTTCAACAGAACAGTGGATTTCACAGTGGAGGGTGTGTGTGTGTGTGGGGGGGGGTGTGGGGGGGGGTGTGTGGAGGGTTGTGTGGAGGTATGTGTGTGTGTGGTGGGGGGGGCTGCCTTATCAGGGTCACAGCTGCGCAGACAGACACTCACGACATGTTTAGACAGTGACATTCATTCGATTTTTTGAAATCACTGGATTCCGATGTTTATCCCGTTATATGATTTAACAGTGTTTCTGACTGGCTGGTGCTGATAAGAGTTACGGACTACATATATCAATCTATACAATTAGTTTCCGGTTGTGGTTCGTCTGTTAGTTTCTGTTGGCTTCTGGAGGCTAGAATTACACTTCGACGGGCCTAGGAGACCTAGGAGTGAGAGAGGAGTGAGAGTGAGAGAGAGAGAGAGAGAGAGAGAGAGGCAAATTCAGTGAGAATATCTCCCTGAACAATGTCTTACTACCTGTAGGCATCCTTGAGCAAGATGCCTAAGATCAATCACTAGTCACCTAATGATGTTGATATAGAAGATATAGCAGCTATATCCCTACTCACTTAGTGAAGTAGATATAGAAGATATAGCAGCTCTATCCCTACTCACTTAATGACGTTGATAGAGCAGATATAGCAGCTCTATCCCTACTCACTTAGTGAAGTAGATATAGAGGATATAGCAGCTACTCACTTAGACGTAAATATAGAAGATATAGCAGCTCTATCACTAGTCACCTAATGACGTAGATATAGAAGATATAGCAGCTCTATCCCTACACACTTAATGACATTGATAGAGAAGATATAGCAGCTCTATCCCTACTCACTTAATGACGTAGAGGGAAGATATAGCAGCTCTATCACTAGTTACCTAATGACATAGACATAGAAGATTGTCAACACAGCAGCAGCACACGGGTGGAGGCGTGTCCTCACACACCAACCGACAGATGGACCCTATAAACGGTAGGTATCATCGGTGTCTGGTCCCTGAAGACACCAACAAAAAGGCCTTCTCTTTCCTTTTTCCCTTATGACAAAACCGTCAGAAAAAACCGACATCAAACGGGAGGGAAAGTGCTGACAAACTCCCTTTGAAAAGCCTCCTCAACACGGGGAGACAACAAAGCCAGGAGGAGGAGGAGGAGGAGGAGGAGGAGGAGGAGGGGAGGAGGAGGATGAAGAAGGGATTCCAGCTAAAAACAGCTCCAACACCAAAGTGCAGTAGTAGTTCATTCACTTCTGTAAGTCCTGTGCTCTCTGCTAGCCATCGCTCACGGGGCTCCTTCCTCCCTCCCTCCCTCTGTGTTCCCTCTCTGTGTGTTAGTGGGGCCGTCGGGAGACATTAGCACAAAGGATAAGGTGGAAAAATGCTGATTCCAAATCAACTGTTTGCTTTGGCGCCCGGCGTTGGTAATGCAGGCGATGCCACGACGTGTTGCTGTGTCTAGAGAGAGCAGGCCGCGGCTATAGGGGCTATATACTGTACACAGAGAGGCACAGGGTGTGTATTGGTGTGTGTATGTCTGTATTGGGGTGTATGTGTCTGCATTGTGGTGTGTGTGTGTGTGTGTGTGTGTGTGTGTGTGTGTGTGTGTGTGTGTGTGTGTGTGTGTGTGTGTGTGTGTGTGTGTGTGTGTGTGTGTGTGTGTGTGTGTGTGTGTGTGTGTGTGTGTGTATTGGGCTGTATGTTTGTTTATTGTGGAGTATGTGTGTGTGTGTGTGTCTGTGTGTCTGTATTGACACACCGATATATTGCATTTTATAAATTGCATTTTTATTTTTACCTTTATTCTATTTTTATTCTATTTTTATCTTATTTTTATAACCGCTGTCTGTCGTCGGGTTTTGCACATAAGATTTTCACACCACTGCTTTATACTTGTGTAAACTGTGAAGTGACAATAAACTTGACTTGACTTGACTTGATTGTGGTGTATGTGTGTGTGGGTGTGTATGTGTATGTGTATTTTGTAGTGTATATGTGTGTGTGTCTGTGTCTGTGTGTGTATATTATAGTGTATGTATGTGTGTATGTATGTATTTGTATTTCAGTGTATGTGTTTGCGTGTGTATCCATCCAGGAGTGTGTGCGTGTGTATTTCAGTGTGTCAGTGTGTGTGTGTGTGTGTGTGTGTGTGTGTGTGTGTGTGTGTGGTGTGTGTGTGTGTGTGTGTGTGTGTGTGCATTGTGGGGGTGGCGGTGGAGGAGATGGAGGAGGAGGAGGGAGAATAGATGGTGTAAACACGCCAGCCTACATGGATTGGGCTAATATCCAGTTTGTTCCCCTCGCCTGAGCTCCACGGTGGCTGCAACGCAATTTCTTCCAATTGACCTCCTGCCACCGGCACCATCACTCTCAGAGAGAGACACGACTAGCTCCGAATACGGAGCAGGACCGGGGGAGGGGGAGGAGTGGGGAGGAGGGGAGGGGAGGGGAGGGGGGGGGAGGAGGGGAGGAGGGGAGGAGAGGGGTGGAGGGGAGGGGGGAGAGAGGGGAGGAGGGGAGGAGGGGAGGGGAGGGGAGGGGGGAGGGGAGGAGGGGAGGGGAGAGAGGGGAGGAGGGGAGGAGAGAAGGGGGGGAGGAG
>JANIIK010000367.1:0-19956 GCA_027704905.1 Muraenolepis orangiensis
TGTACACACACACGCACACACACACAAATCAGACACACACACACACACACACACACACACACACACACACACACACACACACACACACACACACACACACACACACACACACACACACACACACACACACACACACACACACACACACACACACACACACACACACACAGTGTAGGGACAGTGTAGACACCAGACCAGGCGTCACCACGGCGATGGGTTGGGGCTGTAAGCCAGGAAGAGCAGTACTCTGACACTCACATGACTAGTGGGAGGAGCCGGGGGACAGGCTCCTCCCACTAACTAAACATCTCCGCCACCACAATAAGTCGCTGCTGATGGAGCGACGGAAACAACCAAGACCGCCGTCACGCATCACTTTCACCTCTTAGACTCCGTAGAACACACACACACACAATCGCGCACACACAAATGCACACACATGCACATGTGCGCACACACAAATACACACACATAATACAATGTGCACACACATGCACAATCGCGCATATACACACACCCACAACAGCAATCAAACAGACACACAAATGCACACATGTACACACACACAAACATGTGCAAGCACAGACACACACAAACACAAGTGCACACACACACACTCAATCCTAGACCGACCTTAAGGCTTTGTATGAACAGCTTGATCTGCTGGATACTGAACAACCATTGCTCTTAAAAACAAACCTACTAGAGAGAGAGAGAGAGGAGAGAGAGAGAGAGAGAGAGAGAGAGAGAGAGGAGAGAGAGAGAGAGAGGAGAGAGAGAGAGAGAGAGAGAGAGGAAGGCGAGATTAAAGACAAATGGATGGACCAGAGTTAATAAAAGATAAGAAGGCTGGAAATGAGTAATGTGTGAAAATGAGCAACGAATTGATGGCTCCCGGCTTATCTTTCATTCTCACTCCATTCAATACAAACTGCTGACTGCAGCATGTCGCCCCCAGACCCATCTACTGCCTCCCCCTCCTCCCCATCTACTGCCTCCCCCTCCTCCCCCCTCTACTGCCTCCCCCTCCTCCCCCTTCTACTGCCTCCCCCTCCTCCCCCATCTACTGCCTCCCCCTCCTCCCCCCTCCACCATCTACTGCCTTCCCCTCCTCCCCCATCTACTGCCTCCCCCTCCTCCCACTCCACCATCTACTGCCTCCCCCTCCTCCCCCTCCCCCATCTACTGCCTCCCCTCCTCCCCACTCCACCATCTACTGCCTCCCCCTCCTCCCCCTTCTACTGCCTCCCCCTCCTCCCCCTCCCCCATCTACTGCCTCCCCCTCCTCCCCACTCCACCATCTACTGCCTCCCCCTCCCCCTCCTCCCCCCCTCCACCATCTACTGCCTCCCCCTCCTCCCCCATCTACTGCCTCCCCCTCCTCCCCCCTCCCCCATCTACTGCCTCCCCCTCCTCCCCCTCCACCATCTACTGCCTCCCTCTCCTCCCCCCTCCCCCCATCTACTGCCTCCCACTCCTCCCCCCTCCCCCCATCTACTGCCTCCCCCCCTCCCCCCACTTACTGCCTTCCCCTCCTCCCCCGCCTCCCCCATCTACTGCCTCCTCCCCGCCTCCCCCCATCTTCTACCTCCTCCCCTGCCTCCACCCATCTACTCCCTCCCCTTCCTTCCCCCTCCCACCATCTACTGCCTCCCCCCATATACTGCCTCCCCCCATATACTGCCTCCTCCCCCGCCTCCCCCTCTCCCCATCTACTGCCTCCCCCTCCTCCCCCCTCCACCCATCTACTGCCACCCCCCATCTACTGCCTCCTCCTCCTCCCCCCAAATCTACAGTACAGCCTCCCCCCTCCTCCCCCCCTCCCACCATCACCAACCTCCCCCCCCTACACACACACACACACCCTCCCCCCCCACTTCCCCCCCCCCCCTCGCCCACAGCAACTCTCCACGAGATTCTTCTTTAAATGTTAAATTAAATTATTGCTATGCATCAACGGCTTGCCCCCCCCCCCTCCTCCTCCTCCTCTTCCCCCCCCCCTCCTCCTGTGGCTGAAGTCCCTCTACCATCTCTATGTGTATGTGTGATGGGGGGGTGGTGCTGAGGCTGGCTGAAGGTCAGCGCTCCATGTGAGGTCCATCGTTGCCGTCCACACGTGAGAAGAGAAAAAAACATTGATTGAGTGGCTGTTTTAGTTTTCACCTGCCGGCCATTTCACCAACACTCTCTGACTCTATAGGAGCTGTGGCTCTTTAGAGCTCTACCTCTCTCTCTCTCTCTCTCACCTCCCTCTCTCTCTCTACCTCTCTCTCTACCTCTCTCTCTCTCTCCATGCACTGTTAACTGGCCCATTTTCCTCTCTCTCAAAAGCCGCAGTGCCAAGTCGGCTCCTATCTGCATCCTCACTTCCCCCCAGGTGAAGAAAGAGAGAGAGAGAGAGAGAGAGAGAGAGAGAGAGAGCGAGAGAGAGAGAGAGAGAGAGAGAGAGAGAGAGAGAGAGAGAGCTAGGAAGAAGCACTCCCCTTCTCCCCTCCTCCTGCTTCTGCAGAAGCTTTAACCACCGCTGGGAGTGGGGATGTAGCGGGAGAGAGAGAGAGAGAGAGAGAGAGAGAGAGAGAGAGAGAGAGAGAGAGAGAGAGAGAGAGAGAGAGAGAGAGAGAGAGAGAGAGAGAGAGAGAGAGAGATGGAATTGGACAGAGATTTAATTCAACTCTCTGAGGAGATGGCAGCTTAATGTTTATAAAGGAGAGGAGGAACAGGGAAAGGGAGAAGAAGTGAGTGTGTGTGTGTGTGTGTGTGTGTGTGTGTGTGTGTGTGTGTGTGTGTGTGTGTGTGTGGTGTGTGTGTGTGTGTGTGTGTGTGTGTGTGTGTGTGTGTGTGGTGTGTGTGTGTGTGTGTGTGTGTGAAAGAAGCAGGGTAAGAGGAAGTGGTCATCACAGCCCCCCTGAATGCTGAGCTGTAGCGACATAATGGCAGATAATTCACTACATTAGCCATGCCTCGTATATGGAGGTAGCGGCTCCCTGGCTACCGCTAGGTCTATAACCGCTAGGACTATAACCGCTAGGTCTATAACCGCTAGGTCTATAACCGCTAGGTCTATATCCGCTAGGTCCCTCTAATGTGGTGGCTCCCTTGGTTTCTGACTGCTGGGCTTAGCATTGCTTGTCATTTATTCTCCATGGCCCTTCTGTCCTTAGGGGCTCATGATGGAAGCCTCTTAGAGGACACTCTTTAGTTTGCACGGCAATTTCTGTATTGTTTGTTGTTTGTTGTATCTGTCATTATATTATTATGATGATGATGATGATGATGATGATCTGATACCGAAAATACATATATAATATATAAAAATATATATACTATATATACATATATATAATATATATACATATAGAAAATATATATACATGTTTTAGGCAGTCGCAGCAGTAGTCCTTTATTACATTTTAGTATATATATATATATATATATATATATATATATAAATTGTACTCATAGTTGGCAATCCAAAACTTAGATTGCCTACTAATATATACTAGTTAATTTTGTTTAGCTTAGCATTAATATTTAATATTATTTTTTTGTAATTCTACAATGACAACAAAGGCATTCTGATTCTGAGTAGAAGTAGTAGTAGTAGTAGTAGTAGTAGTAGTAGTAGTAGTAGCAGTATTAGTAGTAGTAGTAGCAATAGTAGTAGTAGTAGTAATATAAGTAATAGTAGTAGTAATAGTAGTAGTACTAGTAATAGAAGTAATAGTAGTAGTACTAGTAATAGCCGGTAAGAATCAGGATTCCTTCTCAGTGATCCCCACCCACCCTTCAGCCCCGACTAGTCCCCGGGTCCCCCACCACCACCCCACTACCACCACCATCCAACCACCACCACCACCATCCAACCACCACCACCACCACCACCATCCAACCACCACCACCATCCAACCACCACCACCACCATCCAACCAACCACCACCACCACCACCATCCAACCACCACCACCACCATCCAACCACCACCACCACCCAACCATCACCACCACCATCCAACCACCACCACCACCATCCAACCACCACCACCACCCAACCATCACCACCACCATCCAACCACCACCACCACCACCATCCAACCACCACCATCACCACCACCACCATCCAACCACAACCACCACCACCACCACCACCACACAGTTCAACACCTTTATCTTTTGGGACATGGGACTGTAGCACATCCCCTCAGATAGCCAGTCCCACCCCCACCACCTCCACCATTACTACCTCCAGCCTCCTACTGCCAGCCTCTCTTACCCCCCCACCCCCTGCCAAATGTGAGGCGTTCAGAGGCAGGCGGGCCGCTCAGCCTTCTTCAGTCACACACTGACACTGTTCACTGTTGCACTCCGTACAGACGTGCTATGAAAACAAAACACTGGCTGTCCAGTCAGTCACACCAGAGGCACGCACACACACACACACACACACACACACACACACACACACACACACACACACACACACACACACACACACACACACACACACACACACACACACACACACACACACACACACACACACACACACACACACACACACACACCTCTCTCACAAACACACACACTGTCTCTCTCACACACACAATCACACACACACACACACACACACCGTCTCTCTCACACACACACGGACACACACACACAGTCTCTCACACACACAAACACACACCGTCTCTCTCTCACACACACAACAACACAAATACACACGCAAGTATGCGTGTACTCAAATTATCTACAAACATACAGGCTCACATACAAATGTGTATGGATGCCAACCCCACTCAAACACCAGACAACACACACACACACACACACAAGCGGACGCCAAGAACTCAATAAACTGTGGCTCTCTACACACAACTCAACTGGAGGAATACTGTGTCAGCTCGTACTCAGTGGGCGAGCGAGGCAGAGAGAGAGACAGAGAGACAGAGAGAGAGAGAGAGACAGAGAGAGAGAGAGAGAGAGAGAGAGAGAGAGAGAGAGACCTTTATGTCTCTCTCTCTCTCTCTCTCAGATAAAGAATTGAATACGTGAGAGAGACATCATGAGGGATGCAGCAGGACATGAATGGATGTAAAGAGCAAGAACAGAGCGGGCGACAATAGACACACATCAAGAAAGATAGACAGAAGGAGAGAAAGACAATTACAAAGACAGAAAGAGACAGAAAGACAGACAAAAAGACAGACAAACAGAGAGAAATATAGAAAGACAGATAGACTGAAAGACTGAATGACAAAAATAGTTAGAAAGACAGAAAGACAGATAGAAAGACAAATAGACAGACAGAAACACTGACAGAAAGACTGACAGACAGACAGAAAGAGACAGAAAGAGACAGAAAGACAGACAGACAGACAGACTGAATGACAGAAAGACAGATGGACAAAAAGAGCACGCATCAGTTTTGGTCCATTTGTCATTCTTTGGCTGTCTTGCCGCAATCTTGTCCGGCTACTCAACTGTGAAGCTCGGCAATTCAAAAGCCCCTCACATAGTCTCTCCCCCCCTTTCTCCCTCCCTTTCTCCCTCCCTCCCCCATTCCTCTGAATCCATTTGAACTCCCCCCCCATCCCCAACCACCACCACCACCACCACTACCACCACCACCTCCACCACCACCTCCTCCACCCCACCACCTCCACCTCTATCCCCACCCCCACCACCATTACCACCCCCACCTCTATCCCCACCTCTATCCCCACCCCCATTACCACCCCCACCTCTACCCCCACCCCCACCACCTCCACCACCATCCTCCACCACCACTACCCTCACCACCACCATCCAGGCCGTTAGAAAGTCCCACGGTAACCGGACGAGAGAAAGAGAGAGACTGTGAACTGCTGCTGTGAAGTACAGCCCATGGACGGAGTGGAAGGATGAAGTGTGTGTGTGCGAGTTTTGGTGTGTGCGTGCATGCATGCACTCAAAAAACTAAAACGATGGTTTACTTAATTTAATTGGTGAAACATTTTTACACTTAAAAATATTGAGTAAATCTTAAAGTTGTGAAATCATTTAAATGTACCTTATGAATTGAGTAAATGTAAGTAAAAAATTCAAGTAGGTCTAAATAACTACATTTAGTACCATAACATATACAATTGAGTAAATATAATTAAAATCCTAAGTCAATGCAATAGTAACCCTAAGTCAAAACCACTATTTTTTTTTAGTAGATATCACTTAAATGCTAGGTAGATGTAACTGAAAAGGAGACTATTATTTAACAAAACAAATGTGTGAAATTTACTCGATGTTTTTAACTGCATTTAATTAAAACTGGACGATTAAATTATATAAATATATGTGTTACATTTACTTATTTTTTTAACTGTATATACCCTTTACTCCAGGAGTGCTTTACCTGAGGTCAATACATCTAATAAAACCAAAATGATAAACGTAACACAATAAGCAATTGTACACATTGACATTTTAATTACACATTTATTGTTCAAATTTGACCATGACATTAAGTCTCAACCTGGTTTAGTTTGCAAATTACATTTGTAACAATTAGGGGCTGTTCTTGACAAAATACACACACAAATTTGATGACTAATCGATTAAATCAACCTATTCTTTACAAAGAATCACACAAAAACACCATTTTAAAATCCTTGTTTACCAGAGATATCTACGAGTGTCCGTTAGGGACATTATTCAAAAATACCATTCACATACACATGTGAAGCACTCTCACACACATGAAACGATCTCTTATACACATGAAATGCTAGTAAAAGTTAGTAAAGTTAGTAAAGTAAAGTGCTTCACATGTGTATGTGAACGGTATTTCTGAATAATGTCCCTAACGGACACTCATAGATATCTCTGGTAAACACAAGGATTTAAAATTGTGTTTTTGTGTGATTCTTTGTAAATAATAGGTTGATTTAATCGATTAGTCATCAAATTAAGTTTCTTACAAATAAGACATTCACCATGAAAAAAATTGAAAACTAATTGACTAAGAAGGGGCAGACCTGGTAACAATGGCCAAGCTATAAAAACGATCCTTTAAAAACACGGGTAAATTGCAACAAGACCAATTGCAGCAGAGAAATCTTAACTTGGATTATTTAACAGTAAAACTTTTAGGCATTTTATCTAGCTTAACTTTCAACCAGGTACATTTTTGCCAATGAGCATGTGAACATTTCCATTGAGCTATGGGAGCAACGGGCTGAACTAAACTCTGCATATGACTGAAATGCACCAAGAACAGTGACACTTTACAACAACACCAGTCCAAAATGCAATCAATGGAACTCTCAACTCGTACCTTTTAGCATCTTGCTGAACAGTAGTCGGCAACTACATATGCAGGCAACTTTTCAGTCTTTGAACTTTGGTTGAAAGGTTGCCAGGATCCAGCTCCAACAGTAGTTTTTGGAATACCTCAAAACTATATTTGAGATTCTTGGGGTATCTCAGATCCAAGGCATAGGTTAGTCCCAACAGATAGCAGCAGGCTCTGCTAAGATCCCCAAGACTTCTGAGGACATGCCCTCAATCACAATCCCTACATCAGTAGGTTCATCGACTGACCCATCTTGGTTCTGCAGCAGGTAAATCTTCATCACCTCCTCTTGTACACTCACAGGTGCATGAGCAGCATCCTGCAGACATTGAACAGATAACTGGTTAGTGCTTACTTTCAGCCTGCATTTTACAAGACACACAAAGAGCAATTCCTCACTGCTCACTCACTAAGTATGTTATTGATCATTACAGTCATCCATGATTACATTATTTAAAACTTCAAAACTAACACTGTTAAAAATCCTGCAAACTATTGTACTAACTAGGGCTGCAGCTATAGAGTATTCTAACGATTAATTCATTAATCGGATAATACATTATTTTGCTTTATTAAAAGAGCAATAGTAAATATAGAAAAGAGAAAATAAGACCGGCCTCTTAAAATGAACAAGAAAAATCAACAATGTTATTGTTTAAATTGCATACAATAATATTATCTGTCAAAACTAGACCCATGTAGTGCATTACGTTTTAAAGAACCCATTTTCTGAAATGCAAAAACGAATTGTTTTTTTATTTCAAATAACTTAAAAAAAACAACGGTATATGTCTTCTGGGCTACTCATATAAGGCTACTATAATTGTAACTGATCACTGCACATCTGTATTGGCCTCGGTCTCACCTCTGTGCCACGCTCTGTCTGTTTGTCTGCTTGACTGAGTGCGTGTATGTCTGCCCCACTGCTCGATAATTTTTAGTAATCGAGTTACTTGAGGAATCATTTCAGCCCTAGTACTAACCTCAAAGTCCTTGATCAAGGCACTCGCATCTTCTCCCAGATGGTCGATGAGACATCGGATGACAACCTCTCGTTTTCGCTGAATGGGGATTCCACTCTGCAGAACAGAGCATTCTTTCAACAACCAATACAATTTATTACTCTGCACATTACTCAAGCAGACTTTTGCTTTACTTTAATGTCAAACTGTTTCAATTTAATTAACATTAAAGAAATGAAACATTGTCAGTATAGTATGTTGTGGAGGGATGTAAAGTAGATGCAAGAATAAAACGTCTAAAGTAATTAGTGATTGTAATTAACTTACAAAGCAAAGAAATGCGATTGAGACAGGTGGAATTATTAAGGCAGTTAAGGAAGTAACTGTATAAGTGGGGGATAACATGTTAATACCTGAAGTAGAATACTCATTTTTGCCCGATGTCGCTCTCCGACAGCACCCTTTTTCCCTTGGAACATGGACAACAGTTTTGGGGAATAGAAATCCAACATTGACATGAACTTTGGCTCAAGATTCAGTGTGGTGATCCTCTGAAACTCTGCGCTGACCTGGAAGAGAGAGAGATGAGAAAAGAGAACAAATTAGTTATGATTCAATTTATTGTCATTTCAATCCATCAAAAATATACTGAATATCCACGACCAAAGGTACCGTGCTTCAATCGATAGTGCTTGAGAAGTGACCCTTTCGCTGAAGCCACAAATGAGCAGAGCTTACATTGCCATTCCATAAGCTCCAACCTAAAAAAGTGAGGATAAATAGTGTTATCACATGGAGCGAACAGACTGGTTTAATGCTACATCCATTTACCTACATACTTTTAAAAATGACACCCAATTGTATTTACTCATTGATGCCAATAAATACATCTACTCCAAACTATAGTTAATGGAACACCGTAATTGCACAAACATTTGGAAAACAGTCAATAAAAATGATTGGAGTTGCAGTGTTCAGAGCCAGGATCCTCAATTGCAGTATACAACGCAGAAGTAAATGCTTAATATCCATGACCCAATGTTTCAGGGATATAATTAGTAACAGTTTGTATTATCAAATCCTAGATATTTGTATATAGTCACTGTTTATGTTTCTAACAAGTGCTTCCTGGCCTTTGCAATCCAACATGGTCAAAATCAAGGTGCAACAAATGTTGCTTATTCCCGATTTCTTAAACTTGTATAAAGCAAACTAATATGTTGTGTTTAATAAAATAATGACATTTACCTTCCGTTTTGTTATCTTTGTTCAACCGTTAGCCAGTCGGTGCTGTGAAACAGATATTGAAAATATTTAACATGCTTCACAAAATTCAACTTTACTTGCTCTAGCCATCATCAAGTGTTCCCTCATAAATATGACAAAACATAAGTTGGGCAAGTAGGCCGCTCCTCTTAAGAAAATACAATGCCTTATTATAATAAAGATGAAACAGTTTCATATAGGGCGGCTCGATTATGGCAAAAATCATAATCTCGATTATTTGGGTCAATAATTGATATCACGATTATTAAAAACTATTATCCATTTACTTTATAAACATTAATTTATTGGAGAAAAACATTTGAACAGTATGTTTTTGACAGTTGATTACCCTGAACTTTAAGTGTAATTCAACTGAAAAACCAAAAAAAAGAAAAGGGGTGGGTGAAAAGGGGTGAACGCAACATTTCGGAATTAAAGTGGGAAAAGTCTATTGCTTAATGTGTTAGGTCTAAGTTGAAGCGTGTGCTCTGCTCACTGGTCCACTCACAGCGGCAGAGCTGCGTAGTCAGCAGAACCTGAACCTCTCCCGATTATACTTCACTCGCGTTTATGTCCATATCGATCAGATCTAGCTAGTTTTAGTTAATTATATGACCGCCTCCTTATCAGGGATACCTAAACAATAAGCGTTGCTTAGTAACCGGGTGTGGCGGCAAAGCCCCCTTCACAGCCTGTTCAAGGCGAGACTGTTGCGCCGTTATTCCGGCATGGCGGGACTAAAGACACACATATTCGCCGGTGCTGTTGTGTTACACGTCAGGCCGGCATGCCATCTAATGTCACTCACTGGGGCAGCATTATGCTGGCATTGCCTGATTAAGTATTAAAAAGTCGACGTAATGGCGGATCTACAGCATTTCTGAATAAGTGTAAACGGGGCATAAAATAAACAGCTAACTATGCCACACAGACATCTGGTTGGTTAAGTACGTTAAAACAACAACTGCAGACAACGCAGGTGCTAATGTTTCTACTTTTTACTCGAGTAAAACGTTAGCTTCACTTCACCTGGTTGACTGTGTCCACCATGCGTGTGTAGAAGCGGACAGAGAACTAGCTAGCTAGACGACAGCATGGCTGCAAGTGTGACAGTATTTAGATAATTACACACTATAAAGTTGTATATGCAACAAGACAGGGTCAATATTTCATTAACTTCTGCTTGCTGGCTACTTACCAGGATTTGCAGGGAGTTTTCCTGGTGGTTCTCTTCTTGGTGTTTGCTTGCTTGTTGGTTGTCACATAGCAGATAGAAAAGGAGATTTCCCATGAGCACACTATATTTGCGCGCGATGGTGTCCACGTGTTCAGGTCATGACGTTTAGTGTAATTTACTCAATGTCTTAAGTTGTTGTTAAAGATTAAGAATATTGATTTGGAATGATTAATAATTGCTGTTCCTGAAACTGATCAGTATAATTAGCCAATTCTCAAATATTTTGACTGAAATTTACCAAATATATTAAGGATATCTTAAAAATATAATTTGTTAGTCAAATACTCATTTATTTTCATGTAATCAACTTAAATAATAGTAGTAATTTAAGACAAAATTAACTGTTGGATTTTTAAGCTTTTATTTTGGTATGTCCAACTCAAACAATTACTTTGGTGATATTTAGAGATTTTATTAAGGTAATATAGCTTTTTATTATTGTGATATCTACAAAGCCACTGATTTAGTTTTTGAGTGTGCGTGTGAGTGTGTGTGCGTGTGCATCAAGTGTACGTGAGTGTGTGTGTGTGGCTCTCGTTTTAGCACAATATTAAAAGGGACAGACTCCGGTGCGACAAAGTGTGTGTCCTGATTTCCCCGACACAACTATCCCAGGGACACCCCTGGAAGCCGGGAAGGAGAGAGAGTGAGAGACGGGAGAGAGAGTGAGACGGGAGAGAGAGTGAGAGATAGGAGAGAGAGTGAGACGGGAGAGAGAGTGAGACGGGAGAGAGAGTGAGAGACGGGAGAGAGAGTAAGACGGGAGAGAGTGAGAGACGGGAGAGAGAGAGTGAGACGGGAGAGAGAGTGAGAGACGGGAGAGAGAGTGAGACGGGAGAGAGAGTGAGAGATAGGAGAGAGAGTGAGAGACGGGAGAGAGAGTGAGAGATAGAGGAGAGAGTGAGAGACGGGAGAGAGAGTGAGACGGGAGAGAGAGTGAGACCGGAGAGAGAGTGAGAGACGGGAGAGAGAGTGAGAGATAGAGGAGAGAGTGAGAGACGGGAGAGAGAGTGAGAGAGAGACAGGAGAGAGAGTGAGAGAGAGACAGGAGAGAGAGAGTGAGAGAGAGACAGGAAAGAGAGTGAGAGAGAGACAGGAGTGAGAGAGTGGCTGCCGCTGTGTTTATTAAAGGCGTGGGGTGAGTTTAATTAAACAATGCTAATGAGAAACTAATTAAAAGCTTTCCTATCAAAACAAGCAACTAATTACCCGGAGCAGAGATGGATAACGAGCGCAACGCAATCACCGCAGACAGGCCAACCCTGAGGAGGGCCGGGGTTGGATCAATCCCCTCAGTATTAAAGACAACTTGCTTTCCCATTTTATACTCTTCCCCCCCCCCCCCCCCATCCAACCCCCTCCTCCTCTCTCTCTCTCTCCATCGTCTCCCTCCCTCCTTCCTCCTCCCTCACCCTCCCTTCGCCTGTCTTCTTCTTACGCTTTCTTCGCTTGATTTTTTTTAATGTGTCACAACACCGGGAGGAGAGGGGGAGGCGGACGGGGAGGAGAGGAAATAGAGGGGAGAGGAACGTAACACGTATCGCTCAGACGTGTCTTTAATGCCATTCCAGTGCAGCAGCGTGTGTGTGCGTCTGTTTGTGTGTGTGTATGCGCTGCATAACTGTGTGTCTTCAGTTATTCTCCGTGAAGACACACAATTTGTCACCATCTCGTTCTCTGCCACTTGTCAAACAGGACACCGGGGGTGTGACCTCCCATCTACTGGTGAGTTGTCATACAACACACACACACAGAGAGAGAGAGAGAGAGAGAGAGAGAGAGAGAGAGAGAGAGAGAGAGAGCGAGAGAGAGCGAGAGAGAGAGCGAGAGAGAGAGAGAGAGAGAGAGAGAGAGAGGCTGATACCCTCCCACCACCACCCCCTCGAGGCACCCTGCATCCTTCTGATCATCTCCTCGCGACTAACGAGATCCGAAAAGCATCCTGTTTCCACACAGAAACCGCTCACACACACACACAAAATAGAGAGAGAGAGAGCTCCCTTTCAATTAAGGACGTCAGTGACTGTGGAGCTAGCGTTATGTGCTACACAAGGTATTAATGAAGGACCCTGAGGCTGAGGCGCTGAGGCCCTCAGTTGACACTCACATGTGGTTAATGAAGAGCGTCCATTGTTCCTCCCAACAACACTTAGAGAGGTTGACTCGGAGGGGAACCACGCCAAGTGCACGTAAACAGACCTTTATGTAGCGCTTTTCTAACCAGTGGTTACTCAAAGCGCTTTACAAGTCATGCCTCACATTCACCCATTCATACACACATTCAACCACCAACGGCGGAGTCAGCCATGCAAGGAGACAGCCAGCAGGTCAGGAGCAGTTAGGGTTTAGGGTGTCTTGCTCAAGGACACCTCGACAGCTTTTATCTAGGAGGAGGCGGCGGGGATCGAACCAGCAACCTTCTGGTTGTGAGGCGACCTCCTGAGCTATACTGCTGCACGTGAACGGCGTCGGAAACCGTGAACAAACACTATGGAGGAATCGCTTATTTAAGCGTTAAGTAAAAACAGCTAAAATGTATAGAATAAAGAAAAAGACCACAAACAAACGGCATTAGCAACGCAGAAGTAGACGTGGATCCTTGTTCTTTAAGGCAATTAGCCTCGCCGGGCAGCACACAACGCCACATGTTGAGGTGGGTGTCTGTTGTCTCCTTCCTACGGGCGGAGAAAACGCTTTGAGACGCGTTGGCGGGTCGCACGGCTAGCAAGAGCAGGAATTGTCATGCTAATCTAATGAGGTGTGATTTAGCCACGCTGTCTCCAAGGGGTTGTTTTGTATTTCTTAGAGCAGATCTTTGCCGTGGCTGATTGTGTTAAAATAGCATCGGTTGCTGGAGGAAAAGTCTGGTAAAACGGGAAAGCCCAGCGTGTGGATGTGTTGGTGTTGGTGTAGAACCACTGAACCGTAGACGGAGTTACACGCTTCCCAAGCCCAAAGCAGACTACACATGTCTCACCATTGTGGGTTTGATTGACACCGTGAATGTAAAGTGTCCTTTTCCCTGAGTACTTCCCCGCTAATTAGTGTTCTGTTTTAATTGCACAGAAGTTGTCTGGTTGTCTGATGAAATGTGTGTTTTTGCGGCATGTTAGCGACTGAAAGGGCCCCTTGTTTGACGACCAGGTGAGGGACGCCGAGTGTGACGTCTTTTGAAGGGCTTGTAGCGGCTAATCCACATCCGCACCTGGTCCTAACATAGGGGCCCTGTTATTACACTGTGCACACTATGGACACATGGTGTGCACAGTGTAATAAAAGTGACCATGTTGTATACTGTGCATGTATACTTGGGTCCTGTAGGTTTTAATCTAAATGTGTGAAAGCGGTCTGCCTTCAGGAATGTATTTACGTAACACTGTGTCATCGCCGGGTGAATCAAAACATAACATCTCCGAGGGGAAAGGATGGGGAGGTGGAACTGCACACCGCTTGAATATATATATGAATATATATATATGAATATATATAATACATATATAATATAATAATATATATATATAATATATATAATATATATATAATATATATAATAATATAATAATATAATAATATATATATAATAATATATATGATTGAATATATGAATATATATAATTATATTTATAATGATACATGGAGTATGGCGCCGTACGAGATGGCTGCCGTGTCGCGAGCTCCCGCACGACGACGCAGTTTTTTGTTATTTATTCTTTTTATCGCAACTATTTTAGTTCAGGATGTTAGCAGCAAGTTCACTTATAACTTTTGCACACTTTGGGAGATCAGATCGACAGTCGCTCGCCGCCTACCGGAGTTTTTTCATTCTTTCGGCTCGGACGTCCCGCCCGAAGTCACAGCTGGATTATCTCCGTCCATTTTGGGCACGATTACGCGCAAGCGTCGCCGGAGGAAGCGAGGGAAGCGAGCCGGCGTGCTAGTCAGGCTGAGATACCCCCATCCATGTGCAGCTGGATACTGAACCTCCTGTCGGACCGCCGCCAGGTGGTGAGGATGGGCAGCACCACATCAGAGCCACTGACCCTCAACACGGGAGCCCCCAGGGATGCGTGCTGAGCCCTCTCCTCTACTCCCTCTACACCCACGACTGCATGGCTATGCACAGCTCCAACGTCATCGTCAAGTTTGCTGACGACACGA
Source organism: Muraenolepis orangiensis (assembly GCA_027704905.1). Taxonomy (NCBI): domain Eukaryota; kingdom Metazoa; phylum Chordata; class Actinopteri; order Gadiformes; family Muraenolepididae; genus Muraenolepis; species Muraenolepis orangiensis. The sequence goes on from JANIIK010000367.1 coordinate 14,952, forward strand.
CAGTGATGGGCCTGATCGCCGGCGACGACGAGACAGCCTACAGGGAGGAGGTCGGATCGCTGGAGCAGTGGTGCCAGGAGAACAGCCTCGCCCTCAACGTCAAGAAGACCAAGGAGCTGATCGTGGACTTCAGGAGGCAGAGGGGAGAGCACAGCCCTATCTCCATCGACGGCGTTGCAGTAGAGAGGGTCAGCAGCTTCAAGTTCCTCGGCGTGCACATCTCCGAGGACCTCACATGGTCCACGCACACCACACACGTGGTGAAAAGGGCCCAACAACGCCTGTATTTTCTCAGGCGTCTGAAGAAATTCAGCATGGGCCCCCGCATCCTGAGAACATTCTACAACGGCACCATCGAGAGTGTTCTGACAGGGTGTATCACCGCCTGGTACGGGAACTGCACGGCACTCGAGCGCAGAGCGCTTCAAAGGGTGGTGCGGACGGCCCAGTATATCGTTGGAGGTGAGCTCCCCTCCCTCCTGGACATTTACAACCAGCGGTGCGTGGCCAAGGCCAAAAGAATTATAAAAGACATTGCCCACCCCAGCCACGAACTTTACTCACTATTACCGTCAGGCAGGCGATACCGCAGTATCAAGTGTCGTACAAATAGGCTTAGAGATAGCTTCCACAGTCAGGCCATCAGGCTGCTGAACAAGGGCGTATAACATATAACAATGTATATTTTATTACATTGATTTATATATATATATTGCTCTTTTCTGTGCTGATTTTTGCATTTTATAAATTGCATTTTTTAATTTTATTTTATATTCTTTATTCTATTTTTTATTCTATTTTTTATCTATTTTTATTTTATCTTATTTTATAACTGCTGTCTGTCGTCGGGTATTGCACACAAGAATTTCACATCACTGCTTTATACTAAACTGTAAACTGTGAAGTGACAATAAACTTGACTTGACTTGACTTAATTCCATGTGTTGTTCGATCCCCCCCCCCCACGGTGAACATGACACAAACTACCTGCCAGCCAACGTCTATTTCAGACCAATGAAAAGGAGCAGACAAAAGAGAGACGGAAACTTCTGCTCCACGGCCTTCAGAACACACACACACACACACACACACACACACACACACACACACACACACACACACACACACACACACACACACACACACACACACACACACACACACACACACACACACACACACACACACACACACACACACACACACACACACACACACACACAACCACACACGCAACACACACACAGCACCCACACACACACCTTCCTTGGATGGGAAGCAGGAGATTACAGACATGAATCCTTAACAAGCTGTAAAAACACTTAATCGCGGTGCTCTGGTGATTAGGAACCATGCTGCCACGGTTTTCATTTATTTGTATCGTTTTAATTTAAGAACGTTAAGGACATCACATTTAAACTAAACTTGTGCTGAGCCCAAAACACCAGGAATAACAATGTCGCAGAAATTACAGGGCAGAGAGTTCGGGGTTTTTATAGTTTCTCGATAAGCCGAAGCAAACATCCTGCACAGAATTGTAAATAATTAAAAGGACATAGCCTAAAGTAAGGACCGTAGAACTGTACGCAGTGAAGAGGCGAACACACAACCCTTCATTCTAGAGATACTGTGCTACAATCACTGGCTACCAAACAGTACGCACACACAGACCCAAACAACCCACACATCCACAACTCAACCCCTGACAATGAACGCACTGAAAAGACCAGTATTATTGAGTGTCTATCGGGCTCTACTGTGTGTGTGTGTGTGTGTGTGTGTGTGTGTGTGTGTGTGTGTGTGTGTGTGTGTGTGTGTGTGTGTGTGTGTGTGTGTGTGTGTGTGTGTGTGTGTGTGTGTGTGTGTGTGTGTGTGCGTCATGGTGGATATTTCATCTTTGCATCAGCGACCGGGGGATTTCATGGTCAGGGTCACCAAAGATATTCCAATAAAAAGGATCCTCCAGACAGACAGAACATGTCTAAATCTCCCTAAGAAACGTCCAATAAATCCCAGGCTGAATGAATAGGGTCGCTCCCTTTGGCCCGGAGGACGGAGACGGCCCGTTTGTATCTTACATCATTTAAAAACTAAAATAACTCAGAACAGCACGACCAAGTGTGCTGTGTGATGGATCACCGATGACACGGCGTCTTGCATTCATCTGAATCATTCCTGTAACTTCAATTCAAGATTCAATAACTTTATTCGTCACATACATTACTAACACAGGACATGCACTGCAATGAAAGTGCCAATGCCGTGAAGAAATTGTGCGAAAAACAATAGAACATAGAAAAACTGCAATAAGCTATGTACGGATATACAAATATATAAAATATATAAAAGTCAATGCAACAATATGAGTTACAATGAGTTACAATGAGTTGGGATATATATGAGTAAGTATTGGGTGCAGAAACTAGAAAAAAAATGATATGGTCACGTATAAGTATGTGTGTATCCTATATACTATATATGTATATATTTGTGTGTGCGTGTGCATGTGTGTCGTGTGCGTGTGCGTGTCGTGTGTGTGCGTGTGTGTGTGTGCGTGTGTGTGTGCGTGGGCATGAGATGGGCAGTGTGTTGGACTTGGTGAGGGCCCAGCTGAGACCAGGTGAGAACCTATGAATTATTATGTCCCTTAAAAAGGACAACGATTCCAACAACAATTGCCTTCATTGTTGTGTGAGTGTGGTGCAGGAATCCCAACATGGAACAAACCAGCGAACCCAAAGCAACAACAGACAGAAGACAACATCACAGAGCAGACAATTAGCAGACAAAGAACCCAGAGTGCTGCTGCTGCTTCAGGAATTACAAACCATTAGGAGAAATGATTATTATTATTATTATTCTCTCTCTCTCTCTCTCTCTCTCTCTCTCTCTCTCTCTCTCTCTCTCTCTCTCTCTCTCTCTCTCTCTCTCTCTCTCTCTCTCTCTCTCTCTCTCTCTCTCTCTCTCTCTCTCTCTCTCTCTCTCTCTCTCTCTCTCTCTCTCTCTCCTCTCTCTCTCTCTCTCTCTCTCTCTCTCTCTCTCTCTCTCTATGAAAATGCACACGTAATGACCAACTAAAAGGGGCAATGGAACGTTGAGTTCTCCACTTCCAATCAGAGCACGAGTGGTGGGATATTATGGGATGGCTGGTGGGGGCTGTACACAGGGGGCTGATGGCCCCTGTATCCTTCCTCTCCAGAGCCTTTCTGACTAATGTTACATCTGGCACGATCACCACTGATGGTGACACACCTGGGGAGGGCGGGACTAAAGGGCCTGCATGAGAGTACATGGTTTCTCCACCAATCAGGTGGAGCGAGACAGATAGTCACACGCTAACGTGTGCAACAGAATAGGCTGCGTGGTGCAGCTGTCAGCCTAAATGTCAGGCCTGATTTGTAAATGATATGTGATGTTACCCGCTAATTATGCTCCTAACAGAGCTCCTTTAATCTCTCTCTCTCTCTCTCTCTCTCTCTCTCTCTCTCTTTCTTCTCTCTCTCTCTGTTAAATATTCCTTTCTTCTTCTTTTTTTTGGTACATATTCTCATTAGTAAACAAACACGGTACAAAATGCCAGCATACAGTTCAAAGATTTCCTTTTCCCATTTTGTGTTAATATTCTTAGAACAAACTAAACGAAACCCACCCGTATGCTCTCCCCCATTCCCTCCCCTCCCCCTCCCCCTCCCCCTCCCCTCCCCGGATCCCTCCCCCTCCCCCGATCCTCCTCCCCGGATCCCTCCCCTCCCCCTCCCCCGGATCCCTCCCCGGTCCCTCCTCCCCTAAAGCGGTACGAAATAAAACAAAACTACATTTTTATTTAGTCCTATTTAATATGTTCGATCCCCACTCAGAATCTCTCAATTCCGTCAGGCGTTCCACTTTCTGATCAATTTGGGTTTTTGCTTCAACATAATGAGTCAGGTCTCAGGGTCAAAGTCAGATAGAGACCAACATTACTTTTAAACATTGTTCAACATTGTGGACCCACCTCCTACAAACGCTGGAATAATAAGCTAGATTTCAAGATTCAAGATTGTATTACAATGGAATAGTACCATGTAATGCGTACTCCCCACTCCCTCCCACAGTATGAATTTCTAAAACACAATATAAAAAAAAATACTATACACAATAAATATTAACATAAAAGTCACTGAAGGATGATATTTACCTGTGTTGATTTGTGCAAAAAAAAATGCATTTAAAAGCATTTTAGTGCCATTTTAGTGCCAGTAGTGCAGCAGCATCATGAATACAGTGCAGTATAATTCTGAATTCTACCCACGAAAATACATACCAAAAAACCTCTTCTCTAGACGTTAGAACAGCGGCGGTGCTCAGGATTAGTAAAGATCCCAGCAGCACACGTGACCAACATCAATACTGCTTGGTTCAAATCCTCATGGTCCTGCTGGACTAGTGAGGGTTAGCCCCCCTGGGAGCTCAGTTCATTCAGAGCAGAGGCAGAAGGAGAGGAGAGGAGTCTGCTCCGGTCTAATAGAACGGCTTAGTGTAAAACACTGGGATACAATTTGGGAATCTGTCCGGCTGTGGATGTCAGACAGCAACATGTGTCAACCGTCTGGCGTCAAACCTGCAGTCACACACACGCAATGTGATTACATTCTACAGGAATCGGCAAACTACGGCGTACAGCAAGTCGACATACGGAAACACAGCTAGAGCGACCATTAGTCCGATCAGAGGGAGAGTCAGTACGATGTGCCCATGTAGGAACATGGCGTCTAGCCTGTGGTTAAGAAGTGTCCAGATGTATAATAACAACATATGGCCGATATGAAAACCTAAGTTGAACGCACTATTGTAAGGGACTAAAAGCAGTCTGCTGAATGACGATAATGTAATGTAATGAAACGATTATATAAACTGTATATATATATATAATGTATATATATATATATATATATATATATATATATTCAAGATTTGTATTTGCCATTTGTAACAAGTACAATGGAATGCTTACTCCCCATTCCCT
>JANIIK010000368.1:0-18935 GCA_027704905.1 Muraenolepis orangiensis
CTCTCTCTCTCTCTGTCGCTCTCGCTCTCTGTGTGTGTGTGTGTGTGTGTGTGTGTGTGTGATATGACAACTCACCAGTAGATGGGAGGTCACACCCCCGGTGTCGTGTTTGACAATGTGGCAGAGAACGAGATGGTGACAAATTGTGTGTCTTCACAGAGAATAACTGAAGACACACAGTTATGCAGCGCATACACACACACAAACAGACACACACACAAACAGACACACACACACGCACACACACACGCTGCTGCACTGGAATGGCAGAAAGGGACGTCTGAGCGATACGTGTTACGTTCCTCTCCCCTCTATTTCCTCCTCTCCTCCCTCCTCTCCTCTCTCAACCTTCTCTCCCCTCTCCTCCCCGTCCTCCTCCCCCTCTCCCCCCGGTGTTGTGACACATTAAAAGAAATCAAGCGAAGAAAGCGTAAGAAGAAGACGGGAAAGGGAGAAGATGGAGAGAGAGAGAGGAGGAGGGGGTTGGATGGGGGTGGGGGGGGGGTAGTATAAAATGGGAAAGCAAGTTGTCCTTAATACTTAGGGGATTGATCCAACCCCGGCCCTCCTCAGGGTTGGCCTGTCTGCGGTGATTGCGTTGCGCTCGTTATCCATCTCTGCTCCAGGTAATTAGTTGCTTGTTTTGATCGGAAAGCTTTTAATTAGTTTCTCATTAGCATTGTTTAATTAAACTCACCCCACGCCTTTAATAAACACAGCGGCAGCCACTCTCTCTCTCTCTCTCTCTCTCTCTCTCTCTCTCTCTCTCTCTCCTGTCTCTCTCTTACTCTCTCTCCTGTCTCTCACTCTCTGTCCCGTCTCTCTCTCACTCTCTGTCCCGTCTCTCTCTCACTCTCCTATCTCTCACTCTCTCTTCCGTCTCTCTCCTATCTCTCACTCTCTCTCCCCTTTCACACTCTCTCTCACTCTCTCTCCTATCTCTTATTCTCTCTCCCGTCTCTCACTCTCTCTCCCGTCTCTCACTCTCTCTCCCGTCTCTCACTCTCTCTCCTATCTCTCACTCTCTCTCCCGTCTCTCACTCTCTCTCCCGTCTCACTCTCTCTCCTATCTCTCACTCTCTCTCCCCTTTCACACTCTCTCTCACTTTCTCTCCTAACTCTCACTCTCTCTCCCGTCTCTCACTCTCTCTCCCGTCTCTCACTCTCTCTCCCGTCTCTCACTCTCTCTCCTATCTCTCATTCTCTCTCCCGTCTCTCACTCTCTCTCCCGTCTCACTCTCTCTCCTATCTCTCACTCTCTCTCCCGTCTCTCACTCTCTCTCCCGTCTCACTCTCTCTCCTATCTCTCACTCTCTCTCCCGTCTCACTCTCTCTCCTGTCTCTCACTCTCTCTCCTTCCCGGCTTCCAGGGGTGTCCCTGGGTTGTGTCGGGGAAATCAGGACACACACTTTGCCGCACCGGAGTCTGTCGCTTTTAATATTGTGCTAAAACGAGAGCCACACACACACACTCACGTACACTTTATGCACACGCACACACACTCACACGCATGCATGCACGCACACACCAAAACTCGCACACACACACTTCATCCTTCCACTCCGTCCATGGGCTGTACTTCACAGCAGCAGTTCACAGTCTCTCTCTTTCTCTCGTCCGGTTACCGTGGGACTTTCTAACGGCCTGGATGGTGGTGGTGAGGGTAGTGGTGGTGGAGGTGGTGGGGGTGGGGGTAGAGGTGGGGGTGGGGATAGAGGTGGGGGTGGGAATGGTGGTGGAGGTGGTGGTGGTGGTGGGGGTGGGGATAGAGGTGGGGTGGTGGGGGTGGGGGTGGGGGTGGTAGTGGTGGGTGGTGGAGGTGGTGGTGGTGGTGGTGGGGGTGGGGATAGAGGTGGGGGTGGTAATGGGGGTGGGGGTGGGGATAGAGGTGGGGGTGGTAGTGGTGGGGTGGAGGAGGTGGTGGTGGAGGTGGTGGTGGTGGTGGGGATAGAGGTGGTGGGGGTGGAGGTGGTGGTAATGGTGGTGGTGGTTGGGGATGGGGGGGGGGGGGGAGTTCAAATGGATTCAGAGGAATGGGGGAGGGAGGGAGAAAGGGAGGGTTAGGGGGGGAGAGACTATGTGAGGGGCTTTTGAATTGCCGAGCTTCACAGTTGAGTAGCCGGACAAGATTGCGGCAGGACAGCCAAAGAATGACAAATGGACCAAAACTGATGCGTGCTCTTTTTGTCCATCTGTCTTTCTGTCATTCAGTCTGTCTGTCTGTCTGTCTGTCTTTCTGTCTCTTTCTGTCTCTTTCTGTCTGTCTGTCAGTCTTTCTGTCAGTGTTTCTGTCTGTCTATTTGTCTTTCTATCTGTCTTTCTGTCTTTCTAACTATTTTTGTCATTCAGTCTTTCAGTCTATCTGTCTTTCTATATTTCTCTCTGTTTGTCTGTCTTTTTGTCTGTCTTTCTGTCTCTTTCTGTCTTTGTAATTGTCTTTCTCTCCTTCTGTCTATCTTTCTTGATGTGTCTATTGTCGCCCGCTCTGTTCTTGCTCTTTACATCCATTCATGTCCTGCTGCATCCCTCATGACTTCTCTCTCACGTATTCAATTCTTTATCTGAGAGAGAGAGAGAGAGACATAAAGCTCTCTCTCTCTCTCTCTCTCTCTCTCTCTCTCTCTCTCTCTCTCTCTCTCTCTCTCTCTCTCTCTCTCTCTCTCTCTCTCTCTCTCTCTCTCTCTCTCTCTCTCTCTCTCTCTCTCTCTCTCTCTCTCTCTCTCTCTCTCTCTCTGTGCCTCGCTCGCCCACTGAGTACAAGCTGACACAGTATTCCTCCAGTTGAGTTGTGTGTAGAGAGCCACAGTTTAGTGTGTGTGTGTTGTCTGGTGTTTGAGTGGGGTTGGCATCCATACACATTTGTATGTGAGCCTGTATGTTTGTAGATAATTTGTGTGTGTGTGTGTGTGTGTGTGTGTGTGTGCGCCTCTGGTGTGGCTGAGCCAGTGTTTTGTTTTCATAGCACGTCTGTACGGAGTGCAACAGTGAACAGTGTCAGTGTGTGACTGAGGAAGGCTGAGCGGCCCGCCTGCTCTGAACGCCTCACATTTGGCAGGGGGTGGGGGGGTAAGAGAGGCTGGCAGTAGGAGGCTGGAGGTAGTAATGGTGGAGGTGGTGGGTGGGGTGGTGGGACTGGCTATCTGAGGGGATGTGCTACAGTCCCATGTCCCAAAAGATAAAGGTGTTGAACCGTGTTTAAGAAATATTAAATATTAATGCTAAGCTAAACAAAATAAACTGGTTTTAGATTGCCAACTATGAGTACAATTATTTTTATGTATATATATATAATTGTACTCGTATATGTCACGGGTGTGTGTGGTGAGGTTGGACCCAGAACGCAGGCGGAGACCAGGAAAGGAAGAACAGGGGTTTATTAATGGCACAAAACACAATAGAAGGTGATTCCCCAGGACCGATGAGGGAGCTGGGACCGGGAGATCGAGGTGCGTCAAGCCGACAGGTAGGAGACGTAGGGATCGTTGAGGACAGGCGATGGTCAGGTTACCGGGAGGTCGAGGTGCGTCGTGCCGACAGGTAGTAGGCGAACGGATCGTTGGGGACAGGCGATGGTCAGGTTACCGGGAGGTCGAGGTGCGTCGTGCCGACAGGTAGTAGGCGAACGGATCGTTGGGGACAGGCGATGGTCAGGTTACCGGGAGGTCGAGGTGCGTCGTACCGACAGGTAGTAGGCGAACGGATCGTTGGGGACAGGCGATGGTCAGGTTACCGGGAGGTCGAGGTGCGTCGTACCGACAGGTAGATGACGGGCGGAACTCCGGGACCGACGAGGGGAGGCTGGAACAGCAGACGGGCGGACTATCTCTCCGATAGTCCGTAGCAGGGTGATCAGGACCAGGGATGAATGTCACCTGGGGACTGGTAGCGTACCGGTTTACACGTAGTACGAACGAGCGACGTCTCTCACTGACGCCGCTGTATAAATAGCCCCCAGGTGAGATCAATGGTAATTAGCCACGGTAATGGTTGGCAGGTGCGTGTGTGTGCGCCTCTAGCGCACGCGGCCTGGCAACGCCCCCTGTCAACCACCGTAACCGTGACAGTACCCCCCCCTCAACGGGTGCCTCCTGGCGCCCCACTCGGCCTGTTGGGATGTTCCTGATGGAAGTCGCGGATGAGGGACAGATCCAGGACACTCCGCCGTGGAATCCAACTCCGCTCCTCCGGGCCGTACCCTTCCCAATCCACCAGGTACTGGAAACCCCGGCCACGGCGACGGATGTCCAGGATCTTTCTCACCGTGTAGGCGGGATGGTCGTCGATGATCCTGGGGGGGGAGGGGGTGTGGTGGGAGGGCACAAGGGACTGGAAGACACAGGTTTCAACAGAGAGACATGAAAGGTGGGATGTACTTTCATGGCTGGCGGCAATCTTAGCCGTACAGAAACCGGGTTGATGACCTTGTCCACCGTGTAAGGTCCCACATAACGAGGCGCCAACTTCCGGGACTGTACCTGGAGTGGTAGGTCACGGGAGGAGAGCCAAACTTGTTGTCCAGGTCGATAGATGGGTGCCTGGACCCTCCGACGGTCCGCCAAACGCCGGTTCCGATCGGCCGTACGAAGGAGTGCCGACCGCGCGGTCCTCCAAATCCGGCGGCAGCGCTGGAGGTGGGCCCGTACCGACGGCACCGCAATCTCCTCCTCCTGGACGGGAAACAGGGGTGGTTGGTAGCCCAGTGATGCCTGGAACGGCGACATCCCTGTGGCGTCGCTGATCAGGGAGTTGTGGGCGTACTCCACCCAAGGGAGGTGGGAACTCCATGAGGATGGATGGTTCGCGGCGACGCAGCGGAGAGCCGCTTCCAGGTCCTGGTTGGCTCTCTCCGTTTGTCCATTGGACTGGGGGTGGTATCCGGAGGAGAGGCTGGCGGTGGCCCCCAGAGCCTGGCAAAACGCCCTCCACAACTGCGACGCGAACTGTGGCCCCCGGTCGGACACTATGTCCAGGGGTATCCCGTGCAGACGGAATACCTGCAGCACCAGGAGGTCCGCCGTTTCCTTGGCCGAGGGAAGCTTGGGCAGAGGCACAAAATGGACCGCCTTCGAAAACCGGTCGACGATGGTGAGGATGGTGGAGTTACCAGCCGACGGCGGAAGACCGGTGACGAAGTCCACGGCGATGTGCGACCAAGGCCGACGAGGGATAGGCAGCGGCTGCAGCAACCCCGCAGGAGGTCGATGTGAGGCCTTGCTGCGTGCACAGACGGTGCAGGCCGTGACAAAGGCCTGGGTGTCCCGGGAGATGGAAGGCCACCAGAAGCTCCGTCTGAGGAAGGACAGGGTCCGTGCAAAGCCGGGATGGCAATCAATCAATCCCAGAATTTCTCTCTGACCTATCTGAATTCTTAACCCAGCTCTTTGCCATTTCACCATCTGTACTGCTGCTCGGCGACTTTAACATCCACGTCGACTCCATAACCTGCACCCACACCACTGAATTCATGGACATCTTAGATTATTTTAACATCACCCAACACATTGATTTCCCCACCCATAACAAAGGACACACCCTCGACCTAGTCTGCACCTCTGGCATCTCCATTAACAACGTCTCCACCACCGACCTCACCATCTCTGACCACCTAGCCATCACCCTAGACGTCAACATCCCCCCCACCCCGTTAAACAGCAACGCACCATATCCTTTCGAAACCTCAAATCCATCAACCTTCCCTCCCTCTCTGCTGCCCTAACCAACGCCATTTCCAACACCATCCCCACCCCGAACGTCTCCCCCACTGACCTAGTCAACTTTTACAATAACACACTCTCATCCTGTCTTGATGACATCGCCCCCATCAGAACCAAACTCGTCTCCTTCACTCACTCCGCCCCCTGGTACACTAGCGAACTCCGTCACCTCAAAACTCAGGGCCGCCAACTGGAACGCTTATCCAAAAAAACCGGACTCACCATTCACCTCGATGCCTACAAACTTCACCAACAACAATATACAGAAGCACTCAATCACGCACGATCCTCCCACTACTCCTCCATCATCCGTACCGGCTCCAACAACCCCAGAACACTCTTCTCCACCATAAACAAACTGCTCAAACCCATAGACACTACCAGCAATTCCTTCACCACCAGCACCTGCAACTCCTTCCTGTCATTCTTCCAGACTAAAATTGACAACATCCACACACAGCTAGCTGCCTCCGCCCCCTCCTCTCCTCCCGGTTTTCAGCCCACCGACCCCCCCCCTCCACTCCATCCACTTTCATCTTTCACCCCCATCACCGAATCCGACCTACTCTCCTTAGTCACTAGTATGAAACCCACTACCTGTGCCCTTGACCCCATCCCCTCTTCCCTCGTTAAGGACTGCCTCCCCTCACTCTCCCCACTCATCACTACCATCATCAACTCCTCCCTGGCCATCGGCTCCGTCCCCCCCTCACTCAAGCTTGCTACCATCACCCCCATACTGAAAAAACCCGGCCTTGACCCCGGTAACCCCATCAACTTCCGTCCTATTTCCAACCTCCCCTACACGTCCAAAATGCTCGAACGTGTCACCGCTTCACAAATTAAAGCCCACCTTGACACAAATAACCTTCACGAACCCTTCCAGTCCGGCTTCCGCACTAGACACAGCACGGAAACCGCCCTCCTCAAGGTTACCAATGACATACTTCTCTCTGCCGACTCCGGCTCCCTCACCATCCTCATCCTCCTCGACCTCACCGCTGCCTTTGACACTATAGACCACTCCATCCTCCTCTCCCGCCTCCAGCACTTCATTGGTATCACCGGCACCGCCCTCTCCTGGCTCACCTCCTACCTCTCCGACCGCCACCAATACATCTCCATCAATAACTGTCAATCCTCCACTGCCCCAGTCACTCACGGTGTCCCCCAGGGTTCTGTACTTGGTCCCCTACTCTTTATCATATACATCCTTCCCCTCGGTCAGATCCTTCGCCACCACGGGCTCCGCTTTCACTGTTATGCCGACGACACTCAGCTATATCTCTCCGCCAAAGCTATCACCCCAGCCACCCACGCCACCCTCTCCGCCTGCCTCAGTGACATTAAAACCTGGATGCAAACAAACTTTCTCAAACTCAACAGCAATAAAACAGAAATCCTTATTATTGGCCCTACCTCCCTCACCCGCTCTGCACAAAATTTCACCCTTAACATAGACGGCTCCATCATCACCCCCTCCACCCAGATCCGCAACCTCGGCCTCATCCTCGACCCCACCCTCTCTTTCCTTCCCCATGCAAATCACATCACCAAAACCGCTTTCTTCCACCTCCGGAACATTGCCCGCCTCCGCCCCTCCCTATCCTTCCCTGCTGCTGAAACCCTCATCCACGCATTCATCACTTCCAGACTCGATTATTGCAACAGCATTCTGTATGGCTCAACTCACAAAATCATACATAAACTCCAATATGTCCAGAACTCTGCCGCCCGCCTCCTCACCTCCACCCGCCGCCGAGACCACATCACCCCTGTCCTACACAACCTCCACTGGCTCCCAGTCAAACACCGGATACATTTCAAGATTCTACTCCTCACCTACAAAGCCCTCAATAACCAGGCCCCCCCCTACCTCTCCCACCTCCTCCCCCGCCACGTCCCCACCCGCAGCCTCAGGTCCGGAGACACTAACCGCTTGACGATCCCCAGGACCAATCTCCGGACCTGGGGCGACCGGGCCTTCTCCGTGGCCGCACCCACCCTCTGGAACGCTCTCCCCATCAACATCCGCCAAGCACCCACCTTATCATCCTTTAAACAGGCCCTCAAGAGCCACCTCTTCAACCTCGCCTTCACCCAGTAACCTCCACTCCTCACCTCCACATCCCACTGTCCCCACCATGTATGTCAATGTTTGTAAATGTGTGCAAAGTTTGTAAAGCGGCTTTGGGTACTCAGAAAAGCGCTATATAAAATAAATGTATTATTATTATTATTATTATGGCAGGTCAGGCGGGAGGAATGAGCCCACTGCAGCACCCGAGACCTAACTGGATCGGGTACAAACAGCCGGTTAGCGGGACCATTACCTGGATCTGGATGGGTACGTTGAGCCGACCGGACGAGACCCTCAATCTCCCAAGTGACTGCCCCAAGCACGCACACCGGAGGCAGGATGGTCTCTGGCTCGACGAGATCCCTCTCGGCGTCCCACTGGCGAGAGAGAGAGTCCGGTTTCACATTCCGACATCCAGGCCGGTAAGTGAGTGTGAAGTTGAACCTCCCCAGGAACAACGCCCACCGCGCCTGTCGAGAGTTGAGCCGTTTGGCGGTGCGGAGGTAGGCCAAGTTCTTGTGGTCTGTCCAGACCACGAACGGTTGTTCGGCCCCCTCCAGCCAATGCCTCCACTCCTCCAAGGCCAGAACCACTGCCAAGAGCTCCCGATTCCCCACGTCGTAGTTCCTCTCCGCGGGCGACAACTGTCTTGAAAAAAAGGCACAAGGGTGAGTCTTCCGATCCCCCGTGGCACGTTGAGAGAGGACGGCCCCCACACCGGAGTCCGATGCGTCCACCTCCACCACAAACTGGCACGCCGGATCCGGATGCCTCAGAACCGGAGCCGAGGTAAACAGCCGTTTCAGCTGCGCAAACGCCGCACCTGCCTCCGGAGTCCAGGAGAACGGAGAGAGCGTGGATGTGAGCCGAGTAAGTGGGGCCGCGACGCTACTGAAATCCCGGATGAACCTGCGGTAAAAATTAGAAAATCCGAGGAACCGCTGGAGTTGTTTCCGGGACGTAGGCGTCGGCCACTCCGCCACTGCCTTGACTTTAACGGGGTCCGATCGAACCTGGCCCGGTTCGATTATGAACCCCAAAAAGGCCACCGATTTCGCGTGGAACTCGCACTTCTCCGCCTTGACGAATAGCTTGTTCTCCAAAAGTCGCTGAAGGACCAACCGGACGTGCTGAACGTGCTCCCTCTGACTACCTGAAAATATCAAAATATCGTCCAGGTAGACAAAGACGAACAGGTTCAGCATGTCTCGGAGGACGTCGTTCACCAGAGCCTGGAACACTGCCGGGGCGTTGGTGAGACCGAAGGGCATGACCCGGTACTCGAAGTGCCCCAAAGCAGTGTTGAACGCCGTCTTCCACTCGTCCCCCTCACGGATCCGGACGAGATGGTAGGCATTGCGGAGGTCCAATTTGGAGAACACCATCGCATTACGGAGAGGCTCGAAGGCTGGGTCGATGAGTGGCAAGGGGTACTTATTTTTTACGGTGATATCGTTTAGCCCCCGGAAGTCAATACACGGTCTTAACGAGTTGTCCTTCTTAGTCACAAAAAAAAAACCAGAACCCACAGGCGACGACGAGGGTCTGATCAGGCCCGCTGCCAGAGAGTCGTGGATGTAGGTCTCCATGGTCTGTCTCTCGGGCCGGGACAGGTTGTAGAGTCGCCTCACCGGCAAAGACGCGCCGGGAAGGAGATTGATGGCGCAGTCGTATGGTCTGTGAGGGGGTAAGGAGACGGCCCGTTCCTTAGAGAACACCTCCCCGAGGTCGTGGTAAACGCGGGGGACGGATGAGAGATCGGGAGGACTCAGGACCGGACGGGTGGGTGAGCTGCGTGGGGCTAGAGCGGACCGGAGGCAGTTCGAGTGGCAGAACATGCTCCAACTAATCACGGAACCCGCCGCCCAATCGATGTGTGGATTGTGGGTCGCCAACCACGGTCTACCCAATACCACCGGGGTGTGGGGGGAGGAGATGATGTGTAGGCTGATGGTCTCCCGGTGATTCCCTGACAGAATCAGGGTGAGAGGAACAGACCGTTGAGTGATCCGGGCCAACGGTTTTCCATCCAGTGAGTTCACCTCCAATGGTGGCTGTATCCGCTCGGTGGGAATACCGGCCCGTTCGACCAGAGCCGCATCAATAAAGCTGGCATCTGCTCCGGAGTCCACCAACACCTCCACCGGAAGCCTCTCCCTCGCCCAAAGGAGATGTCCGAGAAAATGGGAGCCTGTAAGTAGAGCTGGAGAGCGGGTCGCATTCTGGCACCTCAGGGACCCCGCCGTCACTGAGGGGCCCGATCTTTTGGCCGACGATGACAGTCGCGAATGGAGTGTCCCAACGTCCCGCAGTAGAGACAAGCTCCGGTGTCCAGCCTCCGCTTCCGTTCCTGCTGGGAGAGGACCACCCGATCCAACTGCATCGGCTCCTCTGCAAAGGAAGCGGTGGACCGAGAATATCTCCTCTCCTCAGCTGGGCGGGAGACGCTTCTGGAAGGACCCGGACCGTCCCCCCACTGCATAGCTAGGTCGGACACCTGAATG
Organism: Muraenolepis orangiensis; assembly: GCA_027704905.1. Lineage (NCBI taxonomy): Eukaryota > Metazoa > Chordata > Actinopteri > Gadiformes > Muraenolepididae > Muraenolepis > Muraenolepis orangiensis. Next base: position 10,300 of record JANIIK010000368.1, read on the forward strand.
GCCATCTGGATGGCCTCATCCACAGTGCCCTTCTGGCCCCGCAACGCCACCTCCGTGCCCAACTCCCGGTTGAGTCCGCTCTGGAACGCGGACAGGAGTGATTCCTCGTTCCAACCGGACTCCACCGCCAACCGGCGGAACCGGGCGATGTACTCCCGAAGACTAAGCGTTCCTTGCTTGAGCCGCAACAGGAGTTGTCCAGCCTGGGCGCCCCGTATGGGGTGGTCGTACACCCTCATGAGCTCCATCTCGAGAGCCACAAAAGTCTCCACGAGAGGAGATCCTTGCGCACGGAGCGCATCGTACATAGCGAGGGGTCCTCCCTCCAGCAGACTCACTATATACGCAATCCTCCCCGCTTCCCTCGTAAAGCGGGACGGCTGTGCTTCAAAAATATTTTTGCATTGTACCAGGAAGCTCCGGCAGGTGTCCGGATTCCCCGAGTATCTCGGCGGGGGCGGGATGTGCGGCTCCGCGGAACCAGCGAGAACCGGCGTTTGTGGATCCCTCGCCTCGAGGCGCGTTATGCGTACGCCCTGGGACTCCGTGATGTCCAGCAGCCGGGTAATCGTCGCATGGGCGTCCGCCAGATGTTGCTCCCACTGCGCTGCGTAAACGTGGATCTCGCGCTTCACCCGATCTCCGTCGCCGGGGTCCATAATGGCTCGTTCGTTCTGTCACGGGTGTGTGTGGTGAGGTTGGACCCAGAACGCAGGCGGAGACCAGGAAAGGAAGAACAGGGGTTTATTAATGGCACAAAACACAATAGAAGGTGATTCCCCAGGACCGACGAGGGAGCTGGGACCGGGAGATCGAGGTGCGTCAAGCCGACAGGTAGGAGACGTAGGGATCGTTGAGGACAGGCGATGGTCAGGTTACCGGGAGGTCGAGGTGCGTCGTGCCGACAGGTAGTAGGCGAACGGATCGTTGGGGACAGGCGATGGTCAGGTTACCGGGAGGTCGAGGTGCGTCGTGCCGACAGGTAGTAGGCGAACGGATCGTTGGGGACAGGCGATGGTCAGGTTACCGGGAGGTCGAGGTGCGTCGTACCGACAGGTAGTAGGCGAACGGATCGTTGGGGACAGGCGATGGTCAGGTTACCGGGAGGTCGAGGTGCGTCGTACCGACAGGTAGATGACGGGCGGAACTCCGGGACCGACGAGGGGGGGCTGGAACAGCCACTCGGCACTGCGGCTTTTCAGAGAGAGGAAAATGGGCCAGTTAACAGTGCATGGAGAGAGATGGGACAGACACACACACATAGGGCAGCCTCCATATACAAGGCTTGGCTAATGTCGTGACTTATCTGACATTATGTCAATACAGCTCAGCATTCAGGGGTGCTGTGATGACCACTTCCTCTTCCCCGGCTTCTTACACACACACATACACATATACACACACACTAACACCTACACCTACCAGAAGGACAGGCTCTGCATGTGTAGGCTGCAGAGAGGTAGAGCTCTATAGAGCCACAGCTCCTATAGAGTCAGAGAGTGTTGGTGAAATGGCCGGTAGGTGAAAACTAAAATAGTCACTAAATCAATGTTTTTTTTCTCTTCTCACGTGTGGACGGCAACGATGGACCTCACATGGAGCGCTGACCTTCAGCCAGCCTCAGCACCACCCCCCCATCACACATACACATAGAGATGGTAGAGGGACTTCAGCCACAGGGAGGAGGAAGAGGAAGAGGAGGGGGAGGCAGTAGATGGGGGGAGGGGGGAGGAGGGGGAGGCAGTAGATGGGGGGAGGGGGGAGGAGGGGGAGGCGGTAGATGGGGGAGGAGGGGGAGGCAGTAGAAGGGGGAGGAGGGGGAGGCAGTAGATGGGTCTGGGGGCGACATGCTGCAGTCAGCAGTTTGTATTGAATGGAGTGAGAATGAAAGATAAGCCGGGAGCCATCAATTCGTTGCTCATTTTCACACATTACTCATTTCCAGCCTTCTTATCTTTTATTAACTCTGGTCCATCCATTTGTCTTTAATCTCGCCTTCCTCTCTCGTCTCGTCTCGGTCTCTCTCTCTCTCTCTCTCTCTCTCTCTCTCTCTCTCTCTCTCTCTCTCTCTCTCTCTCTCTCTCTCTCTCTCTCTCTCTCGTAGGTTTGTTTTTAAGAGCAATGGTTGTTCATTATCCGGCAGATCAAGCTGTTCACACAAAGCCATTACGGTCGGTCTAGGATTGTGTGTGTGTGTGTACACATCGATGTCATCGGTGAGTGACCTAATTCCCTGGTGCTGATGCTGCTACCGCTCACTGCGGTGCTGCACTACTGTCACTTTAAAACGCTTTGTGCACCGTCATATGTATATATCATCCATTAGACTCTTTATTGTTCTTTTCAATCTATTGTTCTTTTTATCGTGTATAGTATTGCTATGGTAATGGTGTTTTTATAGGGTATAGTATAGTATATAGTAGATAGTATTAAGTGTTTAGTGTAGTATAGTATTGTTGATGATGTTCCTACTGGGGGAGTGAATGGGGAGGAAGCGTTCCATTGGACTTAGTCAACATCAATCATCTTGAAATCTAATGTCTGGTGAATCTTCAACCGATTGATTTCCCCTTATGTTTGTTACAGCACGCACACGCACGCACGCACGCACGCACGCACCACACAAACAAGTCAAAGTCAGAGCGACACAAGTACATAATAAACAGTTTGCGGAGGAGATCCAAGAGTCGTGGCTCTAATGTCTCATTTCCTCCTCAGACGCTCCTCTAAACGGCCCTGCTCCGTCACTGCCACGGTTAGCCACTGTGTGCCTCCTTCTCCCCCCCCAGGTCACCTCCCCCAGGTCACCTCCCTCTCTCTCCCCTCTCTCTCCCTCCTCTCTCTCCCCTCTCTCTCCCTCCTCTCTCTCCCTCCCCTTTCTCTCCCTCTCTCTCCCCTCCCCTCTCTCTCCCCTCCCCTCTCTCCTCCCCCCCTCTCTCCTCCCCCCCTTTCTCTCCTCCCCTCCTCCCCTCTCTCCCCTCCCCTCCTCCCCTCCCCCCCTCCCCTCCCCTCCTCCCCTCTCTCCCCCCTCCCTCCCCCCTCTCCTCCCCTCCTCCCCTCCTCCCCTCCTCCCCTCCTCCCCTCCTCCCCTCCTCCCCCCCCTCCCCTCCCCTCCCCTCCTCCCCACTCCTCCCCCTCCCCCGGTCCTGCTCCGTATTCGGAGCTAGTCGTGTCTCTCTCTGAGAGTGATGGTGCCGGTGGCAGGAGGTCAATTGGAAGAAATTGCGTTGCAGCCACCGTGGAGCTCAGGCGAGGGGAACAAACTGGATATTAGCCCAATCCATGTAGGCTGGCGTGTTTACACCATCTATTCTCCCTCCTCCTCCTCCATCTCCTCCACCGCCACCCCCACAATGCCACACACACACACACACCACACACCACACACACACCACACACTGACACACTGAAATACACACGCACACACTCCTGGATGGATACACACGCAAACACATACACTGAAATACAAATACATACATACACACATACATACACTATAATATACACACACAGACACAGACACACACACATATACACTACAAAATACACATACACATACACACCCACACACACATACACCACAATCAAGTCAAGTCAAGTCAAGTTTATTGTCACTTCACAGTTTACACAAGTATAAAGCAGTGGTGTGAAAATCTTATGTGCAAAACCCGACGACAGACAGCGGTTATAAAAATAAGATAAAAATAGATAAAATAGAATAAAATAGAATAAAGGTAAAAATAAAAATGCAATTTATAAAATGCAATATATCGGTGTGTCAATACAGACACACAGACACACACACACACACATACTCCACAATAAACAAACATACAGCCCAATACACACACACACACACACACACACACACACACACACACACACACACACACACACACACACACACACACACACACACACACACACACACACACACACACACACACACCACAATGCAGACACATACACCCCAATACAGACATACACACACCAATACACACCCTGTGCCTCTCTGTGTACAGTATATAGCCCCTATAGCCGCGGCCTGCTCTCTCTAGACACAGCAACACGTCGTGGCATCGCCTGCATTACCAACGCCGGGCGCCAAAGCAAACAGTTGATTTGGAATCAGCATTTTTCCACCTTATCCTTTGTGCTAATGTCTCCCGACGGCCCCACTAACACACAGAGAGGGAACACAGAGGGAGGGAGGGAGGAAGGAGCCCCGTGAGCGATGGCTAGCAGAGAGCACAGGACTTACAGAAGTGAATGAACTACTACTGCACTTTGGTGTTGGAGCTGTTTTTAGCTGGAATCCCTTCTTCATCCTCCTCCTCCCCCTCCTCCTCCTCCTCCTCCTCCTCCTGGCTTTGTTGTCTCCCCGTGTTGAGGAGGCTTTTCAAAGGGAGTTTGTCAGCACTTTCCCTCCCGTTTGATGTCGGTTTTTTCTGACGGTTTTGTCATAAGGGAAAAAGGAAAGAGAAGGCCTTTTTGTTGGTGTCTTCAGGGACCAGACACCGATGATACCTACCGTTTATAGGGTCCATCTGTCGGTTGGTGTGTGAGGACACGCCTCCACCCGTGTGCTGCTGCTGTGTTGACAATCTTCTATGTCTATGTCATTAGGTAACTAGTGATAGAGCTGCTATATCTTCCCTCTACGTCATTAAGTGAGTAGGGATAGAGCTGCTATATCTTCTCTATCAATGTCATTAAGTGTGTAGGGATAGAGCTGCTATATCTTCTATATCTACGTCATTAGGTGACTAGTGATAGAGCTGCTATATCTTCTATATTTACGTCTAAGTGAGTAGCTGCTATATCCTCTATATCTACTTCACTAAGTGAGTAGGGATAGAGCTGCTATATCTGCTCTATCAACGTCATTAAGTGAGTAGGGATAGAGCTGCTATATCTTCTATATCTAGTAGTAGTAGTAGTAGAACCTTTATTTAGCCAGGAAAATCAATTAAGAACAAATTCTTATTTTCAATGATGACCTGACAGGAGGCAAAAGGCTTCCTGAGGGGATGGGGGTTGGGAGGAAGAAAATAAAAAGACAGACTCCGGGCACTACAGAACCCAGGAGACAACACAATGACACAGAGCAGAGATGACAGGCATAGCAGTTAAACATATAACATCTCTAAAACAATACTGCTATGGTTCAATCAGTCATTAAAATAATATAGAACATTCAATCATTCATTCATTCATTCATTCATTCATTCATTCATTCATTCATTCATTCATTCATTCATTCATTCATTCATTCATCCATTCATTCCTTCATGGCAATGCATACTATAGGAGAGGTCAAGACATTGGTAGTGAGCATCAGGCAAAGCAGCTGCATGTGTGTACCAGGGTGTTTGTAATAGTGTCCTTGAAGGTGCGGGGGGAGATAAAGGTCTTCATTTTCAAGGTTTTTTGTATAATATTCCAGCTATCAGCTGCTGCAAACTGAAAGGCGGAGCGGCCAAAGGATCTACTTCACTAAGTGAGTAGGGATATAGCTGCTATATCTTCTATATCAACATCATTAGGTGACTAGTGATTGATCTTAGGCATCTTGCTCAAGGATGCCTACAGGTAGTAAGACATTGTTCAGGGAGATATTCTCACTGAATTTGCCTCTCTCTCTCTCTCTCTCTCTCTCTCTCTCTCTCTCTCTCTCTCTCTCTCTCTCTCTCTCTCTCTCTCTCTCTCTCACTCCTAGGTCTCCTAGGCTCCGTCTGAAGTTGTAATTCTGCCCTCCAGAAGCCAACAGAAACTAACAGACGAACCACAACCGGAAACTAATTGTCTATATATATATATATAGCCTAACTATTTACCAGCACCAGCCAGTCAGAACCACTGTTAAATATATAACGGGATAAACATCGAATCCAGTGATTTCCAAAAAATCTAAATGAATGTCCCTGTCTAAACATTGCTGAGTGTCTGTCTGCGGCAGCTGTGACCCTGATAAGGCAGCCCCCCCCCACACACACACACCCTCCACACACCCTCCACACACCCCCCCCCCCACACACACACACCCTCCACTGTGAAATCCACTGTTCTGTGAAATTGATTGCTTGTTACTCGCCGTCTCTGTTTTACTTGGCCATTTACTCACGCTCTCTCTCTCTCTCTCTCTCTCTCCTCTCTCTCTCTCTCTCTCTCTCTCTCTCTCTCTCTCTCTCTCTCTCTCTCTCTATACAGCCCCCTCTCTCTCTCTCTTAACCCCAGAGTTAAACCAACCCCAGAGTTAAACCAACCTAGAGTTAAACCAACCTAGAGTTAAACTAACCCCAGAGTTAAACTAACCCCAGAGTTAAACTAACCCCAGAGTTAAACCAACCCCAGAGTTAAACCAACCCCAGAGTTAAACTAACCCCAGAGTTAAACCAACCCCAGAGTTCAACTAACCCCAGAGTTAAACCAACCCCAGAGTTCAACTAACCTAGAGTTCAACCAACCCCAGAGTTCAACCAACCCCAGAGTTCAACTAACCCCAGAGTTCAACTAACCCCAGAGTTAAACTAACCCCAGAGTCAAACTAACCCCAGAGTTAAACCAACCCTAGAGTTAAACTAACCCCAGAGTTAAACTAACCCCTCTTCTTCTCTATTGACAATGTCTGTTGATTTGGTTGATAGATAGCTATGTAGATATATAGATCGATAAGATATATAGATAGAAGCAGTATATTGATACGTAGATAGATATGTAGATAGATATGTAGATATATAAATGTGTAGGTAGATATGTAGATACACAGATATGTAGATATATATGTAGATAGATAGATATATAGATATATATGTAGATCTATAGATAGATATGTCCATATTCATATAGATAGATAGATTGGTAGATGGTAAGATATATAGACAGATAGATATGTAGATATATATGTAGATATACAGATATGTAGATAGATAGATAGATAGATATGTAGATATATAGATATGTCGATATTTATATAGTACTGTTTATATATAGATATGTCGATATTTATATAGTACTGTTGATATATAGATCAATATATAGATGTATAGATAGATATGTAGATATGTAGATGGCTAGATATATAGATAAATATGTAGATAGGTGGATACAGTACAAAGATAGATATGTAGATAGATACGTATATAGAAAGAAAGATATGTAGATAGATGACGAGCTAGATATACAAGTACATACAGGGATAGATAGATAGACGATATATATGTTAACAAGACAGATAAAAGTACATCCAGGGGTGTATAGATATGTGGATTCATACATAAATAGATCAGACCAACTGGTTCCACAGTTAGTCTCTGAACATGTCTTCTATTAGCCTCTGGATGAGTGTCTGTCTCTCTTTACATTTACATTTACATTTACATTTAGGGCATTTGGCAGACGCTTTTATCCAAAGCGACTTACAAGGTGTACATTAGTTGAAGCAGACAATAGCATAACACTGGGGTACGCAAACATATAAATACAGCAGTTCACAAGTATTCCTATTGACAAGATGAATAACACAATTTCGTACTGCTAGGTCACCTGCTTAAGTAGCTGTGATAAGAGCGTGTTAACAACATTAAGGACATACACTTGCTAACATATACAACATGCTAAGAGCTATTAATGTCAGGACTTAAGCAAGTTTAGGGGTTTCACAAAGGAGAGTCCAGGTGGACTCTGAACAGGTGGGTCTTGAGTCTCTTGCGGAAGCTGGCGAGGGACTCTGCCGTCCTGACATGAGACGGGAGTTCATTCCACCACTGTGGGGCCAGAGCCGTGAAGAGCTGGGTTTTGGACGAGCGATGTTTGGTTGACCTTAGTGAAGGTCGAACAAGTCGCCTGGCAGAAGTTGAGCGGAGCGCTCTGGCTGGGATGTAGGGTTTGACCAACGCCTGGAGGTAGGCCGGGGCAGTTCCATTGACTGCCCTAAAGGTCAGCACCAGAATCTTGAATTTGATGCGAGCAGTTACCGGAAGCCAGTGGAGTTCGCGGAAGAGAGGGGTCACGTGGGAGAATTTCGGTAGGTTGAATACCAGGCGTGCTGCTGCGTTCTGGATGCGTTGGAGGGGCTTGGTTGCAGAGGCGGGGAGTCCCGCCAGGAGAGAGTTGCAGTAGTCGAGGCGGGTGATGACGAGCGCTTGGACCAGGATCTGCGCCGCTTCACGTGTGAGGAAGGGCCGGATCCTGCGGATGTTGTAGAGGGCAATTCTGCAAGATCGGGCCACCGCGGTGACGTTGGCATTGCAGGACAGCTGGTCATCTACCACCACACCAAGGTCTCTTGTTGTGGTTGAGGGGGAGACTTGGGTGTTCTCGATGGTGACCAGTAGGTCCATCTGAGGGCAGTCTTTCCCCGGTATGAAGAGGAGCTCAGTCTTGTCAAGGTTGAGCTTCAGGTGGTTGGCGGCTGTCCATCTGCTGATGTCGGCCAGGCATTTCGAGATGCGTGTTGCTATTTGGGTTTCTGAGGGGGGAAAGGAGAGAAACAGTTGAGTGTCATCCGCATAGCAGTGATAGGAGAAGCCATGAGATGCGATTACAGAGCCTAGCGATTTAGTGTAAAGAGAAAACAGAAGAGGTCCCAATACTGAGCCTTGAGGAACTCCGGTGTCCAGGGTGCAGGGTTTGGA